>ML779612.1:695478-710597 GCA_009831015.1 Picea engelmannii | reverse complement strand
CTCCCTATATCCCTCTTTCCCTCTCCCTCCCTCCCACACTCTGCCATCTCTCTCTCTCTCTATGCCCCTCTCTCTTGTTGAAATATCTCCTACTCAACATTTGATTTTTAATTCCAAATAAATCCCTTTTTGAATTAAACAAAAACTGAGTAATCAACTAGACATGCAGTGAAAGAATAAACAGGAAAACCAAAATCACACATACATAAACACCAATATTTTTGGGTATAAATACTTGGAAATATGTTGGAGGGAAAACTAGTGTTTAGAAAGATTTTATTATGCTAAAATTAGGGATCTCTTAATAGGGATAATGAGCCACTAATAGAAATACAACTGAAGACAAACCTGGAAAATATTGACATGTTGTGCAAACTAGAACTAAGCGCTTTTCGAGGTGCGTGCGAGTTTTATTCAACAAACCCATGCATGTATACAACTGTCTCCACTAAGACCTGTGTACACATTCAAAAATTATATATGGAAAATGTTGTAAAAGATGACACTTTCCTATGGCTTCCTCTCACTGAAACCCACCTTCGTTGCATATGTTTTCTCTTCTCGACGTGATATCTAGATGAAATTCCTTCTTCACCTATCCAAGATAATCAGTCACAATCCTTCATTATCCAATCATCTCAAAAGTAGATATTCTACTCTCAAGAATCTCAAGTATCAAGTGTCAAGTGTCTTCCTCCTTCACCCTATCCTTTCTTTTATAATAATGAGTTATAATCTATTTGTAATCTCACTTGAGATTTAGATTACATGAGAAAATTGCATTCTAAGTACTTTTAGAACTTTCCTCAAATAACTCATTTAACTAATTACATAATTAATTAATAAAAGCAATTTACTTTAATAATTCAATTAATTTAAGTAAATCTAAGAGTAAAAGGATTTGGATGATTTCCACACATCTAAACACATGGACCTGTGCAAAAATACCTCTCTGATGCTATGAGTAACATCAAAACTCTCTCTTAGCGAGGAAGGTTGTTATGAGGAAAATATCTCTATGGACATGGGTAAACCACAACAGACGAAATGCCACACAAAATTCAACTCTAATCCCAAGGATGCTATATAAATGAAATTCTAACAAGACGAGGCTAATATCCTACCTCGTCTAAACATTCAATGAATATCACCATTGAGAATGCAACCCAAAGCTTTATACTTGCATCTTGTCCTCAAAAACCAAGATACACAAGCATATGGTGATAATATATAATGTTAGCATATATATTAGCATAATCCATTAACATACATAACAAATATGCCCATGGAATAATAATTTGAATATTTGCAAGATATAAATTGGATGAGAAAAGAGTATTTCTATTAAAATAATCAACAGAAGTACACAGGTGACAAACTTCTATAATGATACATATCGGAACTAAGAAACTATGTCCCTCTAGTTGGGCCTCCACCACTTCAATCCTCCACCAAAGGAAATATCATATAAAGGAGTCAATAAGGTTCTCCATCATAAATAAGGAATAACTTGGTGGATGAACAAGGAGTTCATACTTTCAAGGACAAAGGGATGTAGACTAAATATGAAGTGAAATTTCTCCAGAGTGTATTTTCTCTCAGAGTTGAATTGTTCTATCAAGGCTTGGATATGGCTCAATTTATAGCCTTCAAGTGGAAATCAAGGGTCGATTCAAAGTGTTTCCAGTATATGGAAGTTCAAGAATCATGGATCTTGTGACATGGCATGGAAACTTGACATAATTTTTAATTTTGAGCACCAAACCTGATGTACGTGAGTTGTAGTGGAGCAACCTCTGTATACACTTGTTGTATAACTGGTAGGACACGTATATGTGGAAAAATCTGTTTTTTTGGCTTTGGAAGGCACAAAAAGGAACTTCAAGTCTGCATAGAGAAATGGAAAGACCATCTACGCAAGTTGCATGGAGTGAGGAAAAAATTGTTGTAACAAAGGTATTTTGCACCAGTCCAAGTCTGTCTCTGAAGAACACAAACTTTCTTTTCTTGAAGGGCTTCGTCAAAATATGTGCAACTGCTCATATGTGGAAATACATTGAACCTTCAATGCTCCCTTATAGATCTTATCCCAAAATAAGTGATATATGATCTCAATATACTTGGACCTATGATGGAATACTGGATTCTAACAGAGTTTGATACAACTATGATTATCATAGTATATCACCATAGGCTCAAAATCCTAATAAAATAAACTTGCAAGAAATTTGAGAAGCCAAATGGATTCATAGCTAGCCATACTCCCTGCCATATACTCTTCCTATGCTGAACAAAGCGCTACAAAAGTATGCTTCTTTCTAAACCAAGTAATCACTGATAATCCCAAGCTAAAGAAACACCTCGAGGCTCTCTTTCTTTCTACTACATGACCTTCCCAATCTAAGTTTGTATATCCCTGCAGCTCCACTCCATCTCCTCCAAGATATATCAATCCATACTCCAATGTACCTCGCAATTACTTAAGCACATGTATCATTCATATCAAATGCACATGGCTCGGATCCACCATGAACTGAATCAAGGTGTTAACAACAAAACAAATATATGGCCTAGTGTTGAAAAAATACATAAAGGACCCTATCAACTGCCTGTATATTCTGGGATCCACCAATTTTGAATTTGAAGTGTCAATCTTCTTTAGATTGGTAACTATATGCGTAGCCATCAGTTTATAGTCCTCCATCCTGAATATCCTCAATATCTCTATTGCACACTTCCCTTGTCCAATGAATATCTCTCCCAATACATTCCATACCTCTAACCCCAAGAAATAATGAATTAATACAATGTCCTTCATCTCAAACTCACTAGATAAATATATATTTTCACCCTACAATAAGCTCCTATATACCTGTGAGAAATAAATCATCAAGGTACATGACCAAGATGAGAGGATCCTCTCCAATGAGTATGGAATACAAGTTAGGATCTTCCTCACTCTTGGTAAAACCCATACTCTGCAAGTATCCATCAATTCTAGAATGCCATGCCCTGGGTGCCTGTTTGAGTTTGTACAAGGATTTCTTAAGCCTACACACATGATAATCCCTCCCATGTACCTCAACTACCTGATTTTTCTCTATGTTTACTTCCTCCTCAATGATCCCATTGAGGAACATTGTTTTCACATCCATCTGATGTATCCTCCACCTCATAATTAAAGAAACATAAATAAGAACTCAATAGAAGCACACCTGATGACTGGATAAAATGTCTCCTCATAGTCCAATCCCTCTTTCTGGGAGAATCCTCTCGCCACAAACCTTTCCTTGAAATGTTCTATTCTACCATCTACAACATGCTTGATCTTGTAGAGCCATATGGAACTCATAACTAACTTCCCCTCCAGTCTCGGTTCTATGTCCCAAATTCCATTCCTCATAATATAGGTGTACTACACTACCATGGAATCTCTCCATACCCGCTAATATGATTCTTCCTCAAAATTGGAAGGTTGAACATCAATGATTCTACTAATAATCGCCATATAGTTTGGAAACTTCTTTGGAGGCCTTCGCTCTCTGAGCACACTCCTCGAAGCCTCACCAACATCCCTCAATGTATGAAATAGCCACCTAGGTCTCCTGATAGGACTAGAAGAAGATAACTCCTCCTCCCCACTTGAATTTTGAACTGTTTATTGTTTCTCATCCTTCAAATTTTGTTGCTCCCTTTCCTTTGTCACTATTAATGACTCTTGAGTACTCCTAGATTTCAATTTCTCCTCAAACTTAAACTATATTCTCACAACTATCTTCCACTACATTGGAATGAAGATTCTATAAGAGTTTGAGGTATCACTTTGCCCCACAAATATACCCTTCTTTCATGAAGGCTCCAACTTCATCCTCTTCTCCATAGGCACATGGATGTAGAATGAAAAACCAAATATCCTCAAATGACCAATATTTGGCTTCACCCATGAGAATTCTTCCTTTGGAGTCTTATCCCCAATACACTATGAGGAATCCTATTTTACACATACACTATCATTTTACATGCCTCTGCCCATAGGAACATAGGAAACTCTTGGTCATGTATCATAGCCCTAGAAGAACTGATGATGGATTGATTATTTCTCTCTACAACCCCATTCTGCTAAGGTTTCTACGAGTGTGGAAGCTCCCTATTTATCCATGCATCCTTGCAGAAATCATTGAATTCATCAGAGGTGTACCTTCCCCCATTATCTGACCTCAATACCTTGATCTTCTTACCTATATAGTTATGTTTATGATCCTTGAACTATCTGAACCGATTGAAGACCTCATCCTTGGTCTTCATAAATAAGATCCATGTTCTCCTGAATAAATCATCAATAAACATCACATAATATGATTATCCTTGTGACAATGCTACATACAATGTCCCACTCACATCTGAATGAATAAGATCCAATATCCCTTTGGACCTACTCTCACTACTAGGAAAAGAATCCTTAACATTATTTCCAAGTGCACACCCTCTTCACACTCCCTGCTACTAATTCGTAAACTATGAAATACATGTAACAATCCCTTTAAGAATCAGAAACACCTTGTAGTGTAGATGTCCCAAGCTCCTATGCGACAACTCACATAGGCTCTCAATATCATGTACCAAGGCCTAAACAAGCTTACCCTATAAATTGTATAAAGTTACTTCTCTAACCCTAACGACCACTGCGTTGTTTGAGTTATATTTATATGGACGTATAAGTACCTTCCCTCTCTAAAAATTAATGAAAAAGCATATGTCCTCCATCCCTGAGACAAAAGATAAAACAACTGGTATGTAAAGAAAATATTGGGCATCTAACAATCCTCCTAACTTAAGATGGAATGTAATTGTTCCCTCTCCCTTCACCACATAGTTGGAATCATCACCAAGTTTCAAATTAATATCTACATTACTATCCATCATACTAATAAATAGCTCCTATTCTTCTGTCAAATGACGAGATGAACCATTGTCTAAGAACCAAGAACTCCTCATTGTTGTGCTGGTAGAAAGTAAAGAAACCAATGAGTAATCCTTCTCAATTTGCTAGAAACTCATCAAGTTGCATCTCTACTAATGTTGTTGTCTGCATATTTCCACTGCCCTTCTTCTTCTTCTCCAGACACGAATATTCATAAGATCCATTCTTATGACATGAGAAGCACTTGATTTTAGTTAAGTCCCTTTTATTCCCTAGCTATGGTGATCCTCCATCATTGTTATCCTTATTGCTTGAACTCTTTCCTTTAACCTTTCTTTCCTTACTAACAAGAGATAAGTTATCTTCACTACCTCCATGCTTGCTTCTCTTATACTCCTCCCAAGTCTCTTATTGGATGCATTCATCCCAAAGTATATGCCAATTTAAGATATTTTACCAAGAACAAACTCCCCTAACAAATGGTTCCCAAGACTTGGGAAGACCATTCAATGCCAAATTTATGAGCTATGCATCCTCCGTTTTATCCCCTATGGTTGCAATATAATCATGCACCTATGTGATCCTCATGAGATAGATGGTAACATTATCAGATCTAGACATCTACAACAATTTTAGTTTATTGCTTAAGGACATATTCTTATTCATGTTCTTTCTTTGGAATAAACCTACCAAGTAATCAATCATATATTTTGTCATCATCTTCTTGTTTAGGTGAGGGATTAGTTGATCCTTCACTGAATATAGGAGGACCCTCTTTGATTTGATCTCCTTATTGTTCTGAGCGTACAAAACTATCATATATGTCGATGAACTAACTATTGTATCCGCTAACTCCCAACTTAGGTCATACTCCTTCAATGCTAAAGTTGCCCTTGATTTCCAAGATAGGAAGTTGGATCCTCCATCCAATCTATATTCAACTCTCAATGGTGTTATTTCCATCCCTAATACCTAAAAAAATAGCCTTGGAAAAAAGCTTCTACTGAAAATTTCCCTTGTACTAACCTATACAGAGTTGTACATGACTGTCGCCACTGCAACCCACATATTTACATGACTGTCACCACTACAACCCACGTATGTATGTGAATTTAACTATTGAAACTTGTGTATACTCAATTGTGCTCAAAGAATCCTGCACATGCATATGATTATGCTTTATGTGACCCACATATGCCCCTGTACACCTACAAAAACTTAATTGTTTCCTCAGTACGACTATTGCCCTAAAATCCGTCCTTTGATTTTTTCCTACTAGTTATGTATCTAATACAGATATGGATTCCCTTCAGAGGATATTCTCTAATACCATGTTTAAATCTCTCATAATCAACATTCGAATTTTAATTCCAAATAAATCACTTATTGAATGAAAGAACAACTAAGTAATGAACTAGACATGCAACGAAAGCATAAACAAGGAAACCAAAATAAAGCACACATAAACACCAATGTTTTTTGGTATAAACCCCTGGAAAAGTCTTTGAGGGAAAACCAGTTCTAAGAATGATTTTATTATGATAAAATCAAGGCTCCAATAATAGGGATAATGGCCCATTGAGAGAAATACAATTGCAGAAAAACCTGGAAAATCTTGACCTATTGTACGAACCAGAACTGCACACTTTTCGAGGTGTATGCCACTTTTATTAAAAAACCCACATATGTACATGACTGTCTCAATTGAGACCCATGTATACTTATGAAAAACCTATACATAAAACTCCTTACAAAGCGACACTTTCTTGTTGCTTCCTCTAACTGAAACCCACCTGCACTCCCTCTATTCTCTCTTCTCCTTGACCCGATCTCTAGATGAAATTCCTTCTCTACCTATCTAAGATCTTAAATCATAGCCCTTTGTCATCCAATTCTTTCTAAATTCAATCTTCTACTCTCAAGAATCTTAAGTATCAAGTGTCTTCCTCCTTCACCCTAGCCTTTCTTTCATAATTGTTATTTACAATATATTTCTAATCTCACTTTAGATTTAGATTGCATGAGAAAATTGTATGCTAAGTACTTTTAACACTTTCCTCAAATAATTCAATTAACTATTTACATAACTAATTAATAAAAGCAATTTAATTCAATAATTCCTTTGTTGGATACACTAACCGCACTCATAGGGGGATGAATTAGTGTAGGGACCTTTTTAAACTTCCCTTCACAAAAAATCTTTAGTTAGAAATCACCATTTACTCATCACTTATTACTGTCATTTATAACTAGTTGTATGTGAACATATATCAACAACAGATAACAACAACATATATCATCAACAAGCCATCACCACAAAGAACACAAAAAACACAAGATTGATGTACAATTTTATTTTTATTATGGACGATAATCCTTAGGTTTATCATTAAGAACTCAATAGAGTTACAACTTCACAAGAGCACCAACTTTGCAATGCAAGACTCAACTTACACATCTATGAAAAAACTAAGAGGAGGATTCAATCCTAAAAAGATACCAATCTGTCAACAGGTATGCGACCTGTCAGTAGTGTAGCATGCGTATGTACGCGCCCTACCAATAGTATAACTCATGTATGTATGTAGCCAATCTGTACTGCAATCTGCATATTCCTTCTAATCAAGTAGGGTTTTCTCTCCTTGAAAAACTCAGATGCTCTGCAACCTTCAGTCAAAACAACTTTTTCCTTTCACTGTCCAATCTGTACCATAACCAATCACAACACATATATGCTCTCCAACAACTTACTCATGCTCCTCAACCATAAAATATGAATGTTTCTCAATCATGTGTAAGTAACCAACATACTATGGCAACCATATAATTACTGAAACATAAGAGTGTTTCTCACTCTATCAATCAACCAATAAAAACCACATCACAACATCCATACCTAGAATTTCTTAAGCATTCATCATATCACAAGCAAGAGTTTCCATCAAAAAAATCATGTAAGCATACCAGAACTTCTATGGCATATCTAAGCACATAGAATGAATATCCAAAACTTTATTCATCCTTCAGGAACCTAGCACCATCTCACACTCAAGTATCCATGACTTCCTCCAACTTTGCGCACTCTGACCTCCTTCATTCCACGTGTGTATGCACTCTGGCTCACTATATCTCGTGTATATACGTGCTCAGGCCCACTACAACCCGCGTGCTTCCTCAGAAACTAGGGATTTTAAACTTCCAAAACCTTTGTTGTTAATATCTCATCCTTACGAAAACTTTGATGCGTCATGATATCCTACAATCACTCTCTTCCTCAAAATAAATCTCCAATATATGCTCAAGAGAGATCTATTTACAACAAACCATTGCCTCTTATTTATACTCTCTAAGTAGATTCCTTAGAAGCATCCACTAGGCCACTTTTTCCACATATCCACTTTATCCACATAACCATTTGTCTACATGGCTACCTTTATCCAACTTTGTCCACATGGCCACTTTGTTCACATGCTCACTTGTCCATTTAACCCACTTTCCTTTTTTTTTAGGGTTAATCCATTTATAACCACTTTCCATAATTAGAAAGTTCTCGATTAAATTTATTATTTAAATAATCCTGTTTGAATTTGTCACTTCACTTTATTATTTAAATAATTTCTTCTTTGTAAGAACTTTGACTTCTTTGACCTTTTGGGGCTTCTATCCAACATATAAGGGTCCTCGAACTTCATAAGGCCATGACTCTCAAACCGTGAGGAGTTATGTGACGTTACACATACCACTGGAAATTGCATGACAAGAACTATCCATATAGGATAGTTTCACTAACAAATTCACTAATATTCATCTCATTATTCCATAATTAATCATGGGTTCTCTAACCACACTACTAGGATAAATCAACCGCAAAGCGTCTTCCCATGAGGGCTTTCACCATAAGGGGACCACTTTGGAGTTCATCCATTTGTACTTTCTATCAACCATGACAATACAATATTGAGTCATCTTTACATCAATCCAACCCATGACAATACATCACTATGACATTGTCCCTTTGTCATTGATTCTATACATGCCCACATGATCCAACGATCAATACATTAATGCATCCATCCATCTATGCATCATAATGACAACACATCGATCCATATTCATCTATAATAATGACAATACACACTTCATCAATATACTATGACAAGACATTGTTCCTTTGACATCATATGACAAGACATTTTTCCTTTGACATCAATGACAACATGATCCAACAATCACCCCCTTTGGCATTGATGGAAATACAAACATTGATGTCAACACCAATCATTGATGGAAACATGTAGACATGGCATTGCTATTCATCAGTAGTCATCTCAATCACATCAATGTGACTATCTCTCCCCCTTTGACATCAATGGAAAATGGTAGTTCTCTCCTTGGGGATGATCCCCTTGCCTAGATGCCTTGATATTCCTCTGAATAATATCTCACCTTTTTAAACAAGGGATATCACTCTAATAAAATGCTGAAAACGTATCACTCATGCTTCCCCTGTGACAATCGTTCTCCCTGGAACCATGTCTCTATGCTCTTTCTCCAAGTATAGGGATATTTTTCCAGGTATTTATCTTTTCATCTGATAAATATGTCCTCCTGGAATCATGGGAAGAAGAATGACTCCCCCTATGGGTATGTCTACCCCTATCTTCTCTGCAATATGAACAATATGCTTCCACTGCAATCAAGTATGATCCACTCTTCCTATGAAGATCCTTGGACCTTTCCATGCATCAAACTCATGCCATACCATACATCATGAAGACAAATATATGTCAACAATCAATAGAGAATCATGAAAAAAAATATCAACCATGTACATCATGTGCCATATTGTTTGCCAACCATGCACAACAACCATGTACATCAAATAAGTGTCATATCACTTATGATATTCCTCTACCATGAAATAAGTGCCACAATCATGTATCTCAACCATCAAGCATCATAGAAAGTGTCTCAACTATATCATCCCATACATCATGTACCAAAACAAGTGCATCAACCATGCACCAAACCTCAACACGATGAATTGCGATCAAGATGTGATCTCATACATGTATGCCATATCAACCAGAAACCATGTGCTAAATGTGTTTCTAGTAGGTGCCTCTAACAATGTACTAAAAGTGTACTAATCATGCATCAAATATAGATCAAACTATGACTCATCAATGATGTATAACATGACCACTTCATCAACTCATCAACTACATGTCCCAATATGTATCTCAACAACATTCCAAATGCATGCACCAACATATCCAACTTCTAACAATACATTATAAGATATATCAATGGAACTCAAATATGTATCATCCATGTACCCCAACAATTTTTCCTCAACCTCCATTCACTACAAAAAATACTAAGCATCCAAAAATACATGTACTAGAAGTGTGTCTCAATAGATCAATGACATCTCTAGCTAGAATCATCATGATATATCTCATAACCAAAGTTCCATAACTTCACTATCACAAACAACATTGTTCCTCAAAAAAACAATGTCTCAATCCACACTCTAGGGTCAATACCATGCATCCAAGATAGTCTTTCAACACTCAACCATATATCATCATACATACATACATCAATTGTGTATGAAAACATGTAATCATGAAAACCTGTAACAAAACATATCAGACCCTGCAACAAACCATATTAGACCCTGCAACACAAATCTATACCATCACACCAAGTTGCAACTTATTTGCAAAGCCTACTTTCCAAGGATTTTACCACATGTACGCGACCTGATATACAAACAACTCACATATGTACGTGACCTATTTATAGGTCAGCTCATGTATGTACGTGACTGTTACCAATGTAACCTGTGTATTCTTCAGAACAATTCAAGATTGAGATTGCCTTAGGGATGCCATTCTATTATGCTTGTTCAGTCTTCTTCACCCACTTCTAAAAGTGTCCTAGCTTCTCAGAACTTAAGCTCTCAGCTTCCATCATTTCAAAATTTTCTTCTCTTCTAGCCTAATCTTTTCTTCTAGTCATACTATATTAAACACTCCCCATGGATTGTCTTCTTGTGTTCCAACAATCCTAGGATTTGTGGCCAAATCCACTATAGTTGTAGCATCTCATGGTGTTACAATGAGCAACAATGTGTCCTACTTGATTACATCTCCAACACTTAGACTGTTATAAAACCTTTCATTTTCTCTCCTTTCATAATATCTGCATTCCAAAACTTTGTGACCATATTCATTACATGAGTAACAGTGACCATAAAAAACATTTTCATACCTTTTCTTTGGTGTCCATATTAAAGGTGTTTCTTTTCTTTGAGGTGTAAAGATGGCTTCTTGATGTCTTCCTTGCTTTTTTATTTTGAAAGTTTCCTTCCCTTGTGTAGATGGTTGAATTGCAACATTATTTCCATATTTTGAGATTGAGTGACTTACCTCAAGCTTCTTTGAGGTGCTTGCTTCAACATGTCTAGCTTGTTTGTTTTATCCAAGACCTGATTTATCATCTGGTCATCTTTGACTATCCAATATTTCATTCAATATTTTTGAGATATTCAAGAATTTGTTTGACTTCTCTACTTTCTTTCTAACATCAACAACTTCATCTTCCAACTTATGACATGACTCTTCCTTTTCATTTACTTGATTCTTTAGTATTTCCTCAACCCTTTTGGCTTCTTCAATTTGGGTCTTGAGATGGATATTGACTTCAAGACTGTTTCTAATCTCATTGTCTACCTTCTTATTTTCTTCTATTTCATTCTTTAGTCTTTTTCTCTCTTTGTCTTTTTATTTTAATTAAGACCTCTTACTTTCTTCTTGTTCCTTGAGTATTTTCTTTAGTTTCAAAATATGCTTTTGATTCTTTTCAAGAAACCTTCTAGTGTTCTCCGAAATATAGTTATAGTCTATATAACTATGGTCATAGTTGTATTCATATAGATCCCAATAAACTTTATTTTTAATCTTTGAAAGTTCTTCTTCTACTTCTTCCATGGGATAATTATCATATGATTCTTCACAAACTATTTCTATATCTTCTTCTTCACATATAGACAAACATTCAACATCATCACATTTAGAATTATTGAAATCATAGGATTGTGGAGATTCTTTGCCTTCATTATTCTTGATGGAGTTGTCTTTAGTGTCTTCCTTTTTTCCTTGGTATGTCTTCTCTAGCTTTAGCCATATATCCTTGGCGAAAGTGCATCGTCCTATTCTTTCTTTGAAAGAACTTGAGATTCCATTGAAGATGGTTTTGAGAGCCAATGCATCATTCTTATTTTCTTCCTTTTGAGCTGCAAAATTTGACTTATTATTAAAGGGAACTGATCCACCAATATTTTCTTTCCAAACACCTTCTCCTTTTTCCTTCAAATGCACTTTCATTTCTATTCTCCATGTTGAATAATTTTCCTCATCAAGGATTAGAACTTCATCATCCATTTGTGTGTCCATGGATCTCCTCCAAGCTTGTTAAGGCTTTAGTGAAGGCCTGCTCTTATTCCAATTGTTGGACACACCAACCACACTGAGAGGGGGGATGAATTAATGTAGGGCTCTTTTTAAACTTCCCTTCACAAAATCTCCTTAGTTAGAAATCACCATTTACTCATCACTTATTACTGTAATTTATAACCAGTCGTATGTGAACATATATCAACAACAGATGAAAACAACATATATCATCAACAAACCATCACCACAAAGAACACAAAAATCACAAGATGTATGTACAATTTTCTTTTTATTATGGACTACAATCCTTGGGTTTATCAACAACAAATGAATAGAGTTACGAATCCATAAGAGCACCAGCTCTGTAATGCAAGACTCAGCTTATACAACTCAGCACCAACTGAGAGGAGGATTCAATCCTTAATAGATACCAATATGTCAACAGGTATGTGACCTGACAATAGTGCAACATGCGTATGTACGCGCCCTACCAGTAGTACAACTCATGTATGTACATGGACAATATGTACTACAACCTGCGTATTCATTCTGATCAACTAGGGTTTTCTCTCCTTGAAAAACTTAGATCCTATGCATCCTTCAATCACAACCACTTCTTCCTTTCACTATCCAATTTGTACCATAACCAATTACAACACATCTAGGCTCTCCAACAACTTACTCATGCTATTCAACCATACAATATGAATGTTGCTCAATCATGTGTAAGTAACTATCATACTATGGAAACCATATTAGTAATGTAACATAAGAGTGTTTCTCACTCTATCAATCAACCAATAAAAACCATATCACAACACCCATACCAATAATTCCTTAAGCATTCATCATATCATAAGCAAGATTATCCATCAAAACAATCATGTAATCATACCAGAACTTCTATGGCATATCTGAGCCCATAGAATGAAGATATGTAACGTGCTTCATCCTTCAGGAACCTAGCACTAGCTCATACTCAAGTCTCCATGACTTCCTCCAATTGTACATGCTCTGACCTCCTTCAGCCCATGTGTGTATGCGCTATGGCTCAATGTAGCCCGCGTATGTACGCGCTCAAGCCTACTGTAGCCTGGGTGCTCCTTCAGAAACAAGGATTTCAGAACAATAGAAAACTTTGTCGTTAACATATTAGACTTATGGAAACTTTGATGCGTCCATGAAATCCTACAATCACTCTCTTCCTCAGAATAGATCTTCAATATATGTCAACAAAGATCTATTTACAAGAGACCCTTGCCTCTTATTTATACTCTCCAATTAGCTTCCTTAGAAGCATCCACTAGGCCACTTTTTCCACATATCCAATTTATCCACATAACCATTTGTCCACATGGCTACCTTTATCCAACCTTTTCCACATAGCCACTTTGTTCACATGCCCACTTGTCCATTTAACCCACTTTTCTTTCTTTTAGGGTTAATCCATTTATAACCACTTTACATAATTAGAAAGTTCTCCATTAACTTTATTATTTAAATAATCCTCTTTGACTTCATCACTTCACTTTATTATTTAAATAATTTCTTCTTTGTAAGCAATTTTACTTCTTTGACCTTTTGGGGCTTCTAGCCAACATATGAGGCTCCTCCAACTTCGTAATACCATATGTCTCAAACCGTGAGGATTTATGTGACGTTTCACATACCACCGGAAATGGAATGACAAACACTATCCATCTAGGATAGTTTCACTAACAAATTCACTGATATTCATCTCATTATTCCACAATTAAGCATGGGTTATCTAACCATACTACTAGGATAACTCAACCACAAAGCGTCTTCCCATGAGAGATTTCACTAGAAGGGGACCACTTTAGAGTTCATCCATTTGTACTTCCTTTCAACCATGACAAGACAATAATGAGTCATCTTTACATTAATCCAACCCATGACAATACATCACTATGACATTGTCCCTTTGGCATTGATTCAATGCATGACCACATGATCCAACAATAAATACATTAATGCATCCATCCATCTATGCATCATAATGACAACACATCGCTCCATCTTCATCTATAATAATGACAACACACACTTCATAAATATACTACGAAAATGCATTGCTTCTTTGAAATCAATCCTTTGACATCATATGACAAGACATTGTTCCTTTGACATCAATGTGGACAACATGATCCAACATCCTTTAATTAAAATAAATCCAAGAGTAGAACGATTTGGAAATTTTCCATACATCTAAACACATAGACATGTGCGGAAATACATGTCTGATGCTACCACTAACATCAACATATATATTGTTCTCTCTCTACCTCTCATTCTCCACCTCTCTCTCTTTTTATCTCTTCTCACATTTCTCTCTCTCTCTCTCTCTCTCTAATCCTCCCGTCTCTATCTCCCCCTATTTTATGTCACTCTCTCTCCTCATCTTCCCCTCACACACCTTATCTCTCTCTTTTGATCTATATCCCTCTCTTAAAAGAGAGATATTTACAAAGGGGGAGAGGGAGTAATATAGGAAAATAGGGAGTGCAAGAGAGATGGGTAAATGTGTGAGAGAGACAGAGAGGTAGATAAAGGGGAATAAAGGGAGAAGGGGGGGAGAGATAGAGAATGAGAGAGATGGGTGAGGGGGACAGATAGGGAGGGAGGGTTTCAGAAAGAGATATTGCAGGGGAGAGAGGGGTAAATGTAGGAGAGAGATAGAGAGAGAGAAGGATGGGGTAGAGAGAGGGGATAGA
>ML779612.1:667372-694179 GCA_009831015.1 Picea engelmannii | reverse complement strand
TGGAATGCATGCACGTTCTTGTTCTTAATAATGCATGCATGCTTTAGGAATGTGTGCATGTTCCTAAACATGTGATTCTTAGGAACATGTACATGGTCATAAATAATCTGAGTTTGCAAGTGTGTGTGGTGGTTTATTGAGTACCTAGTTTGTAGGATTAAGATTGCATGTACATTTATATAAATGTGCACACGTTCCTGCATGAGTTCATTCCTTCGCACCCCATTGTAATTTTTTTGGCCATCAACTTCATGTTGTCACCTTTGTGGGGAAAAATCCATTATTAAGCACACTTGAACCAAAGGAGTCTCAGGATGGGTTACCACTTGGGAAGTCCTAGTTACTGGGTGCAATCCCAAAAAGTGTTGATTGATGCTATGTGATTCATTTCACTTGTTTAAATCCCACTTATTCACCCCTCTTCGCATATACAGATGCAATGAGGGCCAAGTGGACTATTGAAATCATAATAATTATTGGCTAGCTGTGACTAATACTCATGGATATGGGTCATAGATTAATAACTTACAACATGAACTTAATCAGAAAAATGGTATCTAATATGTTGCACTACAGAAGCCCCTCGATGCTTAAATAAAAGGAGTGAAGGGAGCTCTAATTGAATAGTTCATAAGGAACAATACTTGCTAAGGTTTTTCAAATGGGGTAGCAAGCTAAGTGGTCTTGATTGTGGGAAAAAATCCACAATGAAACACCCTTGAGCTATAGGAGTCTTTGGATGGGTGGCCGCCTAAGAAGTCCTAGTTACTAGGTGAGAGACAACTTGGAAGTGATGATTGATTCTATGTGATTGATTTTTTTGGTTCCAATACCAATTTTACACGACTATGAGCATCATTTGATGCAATGAGTGCTAACTAGAGTATTCAAATCATGAGAATTATTGGTCAGTTGTGACTAATACTCATGGATATGGGTCATATAGTAATGACTTACTCTACATAGTTATTCCAAAAAATGATATCTAATATGATACACTACAAAATCCCCTCAATGCTTAAACAAAAATAGTGAAGGGAGATCTAACTTAATAGTTCATAAGGCACAATATTTAATATGGTTTTGCAATGAAGTAGCAAGATAAGTGGGATTGATTGTGGGGAAAATTACAAAGTTAAGTGTTTTTGAGCCAAAGGAGTCTTGGGATGGGTAACAACCGAGGAAGTATTGGTTATCAGGTGTGAGATTCAGAAATGATGATTGATTCTATGCAATTCATTTTGCTGGTTTCAATCCCACTTTTTCAACCCTGTTAATGACATGAAGGGACTAGAAATTCCCCAACATCAACATCTCAACCTCCCGTGGGGCTAGAAGGGAAGAGACGAGAATGTCATTCTAATCTTAGGGCCGCAACAAGAAAACACATTGAACTCAAGGATAAATCTTTCCTAACCTGGAGAAATCTTTCCTAACCTAATGTCCAAGCTTGAAATTTCTTTTCTTTGTATTTTTCTTTATTTTTTATTTTTATTCTTTTATGTAGGATTCCCTAAAATTGAAACAACAAAATTAAATCTCAAAAATCAGTTAAACCATTAAAGGAAATTTACAAGATAAATTATAACTTGATAATAGTTTTGTATTTATTTTATAAGAGAAAATCAAAACAAAAATAATGAAAGTTAACTTAACTAAGTTAATGCTAAAGTGATTTAATTTAAAGAAAAGTTAATTAAAAAGAAGTTAGCTTTAAAGATTACAAATCTAAATTAGAAAAACATTATAGTGATATAATATTTTAATTTTCTTTAAAAGTTAGAATGTAACAATTAATAAAAAAAACTAAATAAGTAAAGAAAATAAAAGTTTACACATTAAAATAAGCTAATGAATAAAACTTATATACATTTTTTTTACAAAATAAACAAGTTCATAAGTTTGTTTGTCTTTTATTTTTATTTTTAGTGTTGTATTGTGAAAAGATGAGTACAATTGAGATTTAAAAAAATAATAATAAAGAGACAACTTTAGAGTGTAAAGAATTTGATATTCATTTAAAATTCTTCCCACACAAATTCTTGAATTTTTGAAATCTACAAGCCTTTGCGTAGACTTGGGCTAGGTATTGGGCCAGGTATTTAGCCTTTATCCATTCTAGAACGAAGTTACAATAGAAGTACCAAGAATGAAAAAAAAAAAAACTGAGCCAAAAGTGGAATGGAGCAATGGTGGAGAAACACAAAGCGAAAACCTTCATATCAAAAACTGATTAGCGTTGAATAAAATAGATCTTGAATACAACAAAATAACAAGTAAAATATTCACCTTATGAGAACCAACAAGCTCATCATCGCTTCATATTTTCAATGCTTCGCAAGACCCCCTTCTACCAATGATTTCGTCAATCGTTGTTGAATGTGTAAAGGAAGAATGGTAATTTAAGGAAACATACATCATTGCACTCCAAGCATACCTCTCTCTAAATTTTCTACCAAATCTCTTTTTCTCCAAGAGTTGGTTGTAGGGTACCTCTTATATATTCTTTGTTGGGAAGTTTGAGTGGTTAAGGTCGTTCCCAATTGAAGCAATCCGGTGAATCATCTTGAAGTAATAATAATAATAAAAGAAATCTTTTTAATTTTTTTTATCCACTTGTCATTTTGTTTCTGTCTTCCTCATTTAGATATGTATTTCTAATTATTACATCCCATCAAATGTAACCTGATACAGATACAACCAACTTTTATATCTCAAGGCCGATAATTTCAATTTCTTCATGATGATTATATTTTTTTTATACTGGCTAAGAAAAACATCGATGGCACTATCTCGCTTCATGAAAAAATTCATAGTTCTTTAACTTCTCCTTAATATTCAATATTTCAAGGTAAAGAACAAGTGAAATCTTCTAGTATTGAACTGAAGATAATAATAATAAAAAAAAAACGTTAGTTTCCCACAGGATTTTGCCTCCTATAGGGGAGGACTTTAGGTGTTTTTGAAAAATACAACCAATTTTAATTTCCCTCTCCTACTTGAAGATGATTCTACGATCTCAACTCCCATAACTTATTCCATCTAGAATATACAGAGGTAGACATGATTTATTATAACTGGAATTGATCATCTTTTATTCTCCCAACCCTGATCCCAAAAAGTAGTACTAGAGATAACTCAGTTCACGTTTTCAAATCCTTAGATCCAACAATGATAAGATATCTTGGCATCTATTGTGTTTAAAAACAAATTGTTATCATCTCTTGGAATACACTCCAATGACGGAGAACTCAACCATGCCTCACAATGATTTATATAAGACGTCCATTGCGCTTCTCAGGAATGAAGGAAAAACATGCCATTTTAAAGTCCAACATCTATCTTGTACAACGATCCAAATCATTCGTAATCTTCCACCATCAAATATGATATGTTGACAAGGCACTGCAACTTTCTAAACCATTCAAAAATGGCTGGTAGGATGCCATGCTTAGTGATTTCATGTTGGATGTATTTTGGTCTATACTGTCATGTCTTTGTTGTTCATTGTTCTTGCTTAGTCTCAGAGCTCCCTTGGAAATATCATTGCAAGGTGATGAATTTGAGGATCCCGTTAACGGTTGAGTGATGGCAAACACTCTCAATTTCTTCCTTGATATCTAAAGTTTCCATTTAGTTGTCAACATGCTCTTTTATAATTGAGAATAAGCATAAAATATTATGCTAAAGTCACACAGAGTAATGATAGTCATCATACCCTCCTCATTTATGTCTATGGCATCCAAGAAAAACTTGTTTTAAACCAATAATATGTAAGAGATGTCTAGAGATGACCAAATTCATCTGTAACTGTGAATACGTCCTCTAATTATTGCATAAACCTTCAGCCTTGAGACCTTATTAGCATGTTTTGTGAGCAAGTCACAAAGCTCAATCCATAGAAGATGCGTTGTCTTTCCTTTAATAAAAATTTGCATCATTTAAAACCTCTATGTAGACTCTTGCCAGAGCTCAAACATTAAGTACCTTCGATAAGAACGCAAGGAAGTATCCACTGTCACTCCCTGTTGGCTTCCGGTAATAAAATTTCAACCAACAATGTTGATTACTCGGTTATATCCTTCATCCTTCATATATGAGGAATGGTGGTCTGTTAAGAACCAAATATCAATATAGCATAGAAAAACCTCAGAGTAAGTACTCAACGCCTTGAAAAAGAGATAATTTCATATAATAAGCCTCTTTGAGGGGGCAACCTCCTTTTACACCACATAAATATTCAAGTACAAGATGATTCCAATTGAAAATATCTCCTTGGTATACATAGGAGACTAGGAGGTACAATTACAACTAATGGACCCAAGCAAAAATAAATAAAATAACATTACTCATGTAATATTCCCCAATTAAGGGGTAATGTGACACTATTTAGGGCTTAACATGCCCCTCCCCTTCAGACAAGTGTTGTCTGCAATGCTTCAGTAATTCTGGATGCTTCTGTATAAAAGACTCATCTTCCCAAGTGGAACCTCTAGCAGGAAGTTTCCTCCACTTAATGAGATATTATGAAATGGATCTATTCCTTAGCTGGTGAATTCTTATGTCAGTGATGGCTTTAGGCTCCAATATGATTTTCCCTTCCTCATCAAGTCCTAGTAATATAGTTTGAATTAGTATCTTGTCACCTATAAACTTCTTTAATCATGAAACATGGAAAACTAGGTGTACTCGTGAGGATGCATGCAACTCCAATTTGTATGCCATAGTACCAATATTTTGTAACACCTTATAAGGACCATAGTACTTTGGTGATAATTTATTATCCTTCCTGTATTTTTTGAGGGACATCTGTTTGTAGGGTTTTAGTCTTAAAAACACCCAATCCCCTACTTCAAAACTTCTTTTACTACGATGTTTATCTACTTGTTGTTTCACGTGATTATGTGCCATGGTCAGGGTTTCCTTTAATATTTGGAGAACTTGTTGTTGATGCTCGATGTGATCTTCCACTACTTGAACCTTAGATTTTTCTTTTAGAGAAGAAGTGATGGAAGGAGGGTGGTATCCATAGAGTGCCATAAATGGTGTCATTTTTATTGCAGTATGAAAGGAAGTGTTATACCACCATTCTGCCAAAGGTAACCATCTGAACCATTGTTATTTTTTATCGAAGAAAAAGAAACGAAGGTAGCCTTCCAGACATTTATTCAATATATTGGTTTGTCCATCATATTGAGGATGATAGGATGAGATATGAGCCAATTGAGGACCCAAACAAGAAAATAATTCTGTCCAAAAATGTCCAGTGAAGATAAGATATCTGTCACTTACAATAATCTTTGGGATTCCATGTATCTTTTGAACTGTCTCTATGAATGCGGTGGAAACTATACTGTCTTTGAAAGGATGAGAGACTGCACAAAAGTGTGTGTACTTGGTCATTATATCAACAATCACCATGATGACACTATTTCCTTTATACTTCGGTAACCCTGTGATGAAATCCATGGAAACCTCCTCCCAACACTGACTTGGGATAACTAATGGTTGTAAAAGACCCGGGGTCTTAATTATTTCCAGCTTATTTTTTTGGAAAACCAAACATTCTAATATAAACCTTTGAACATTAGTTTTAAGTCCATCCCAAAAAAATTCCTTATTGACCCTATGGTAGGTTTTCAAAAATCTTGAGTGCCCTCCTACTAGAGGTGTGCAATTCCAATAGTACTTTTTGTTTGAGATGGGATTTCTTACATAAATATAAGCGATCTTTGTACCATAGTGAATCATTTTTCCATGTAAATGTATATGATGCACTAGAATCCTGCTGCAACCTTTGAATGATATTCCACACATTTTCATCATTCTTCCATTCATCCGTCGCTTCTATTATCCAATCAGGTTGGATGATCGATATAGCACAGAGAAAGGCCTGAACATCTTCATCCTTTCTTGAGACTGCATCTTCCACAACATTTTTCTTCCCTTTTTTATAGATGATTTCAAAATCATAACCCAATATCTTGGTCACCCATTTTTGTTGTTTTTCTGAATATAATCTTTGCTCCAAGAAGTATTTAAGACTATCATGATCTGTTTTGACCTTGAAGTGCCTATATATTAGGTAAGGGCCCCATTTATTCAATGCATGTAGTATTTCCATAATTTCCTTCTCATAAATGGGTTTGTGTAAGTCCTTTCCCTTGAGTGGTCGACTCTCAAAAGCCAGGGTACTTCCTTTTTGCATTAGGACAACACCAATGCCATTTTTCGAGGCAATACATTCCAAAATAAAGGTTTTTGTGAAGTCTGGTGTGGTCAAGATAAGAGATTTACACATCACCTCTTTAATTTGTTCAAAATATTTAGTTGCCTCTGGAGTCCATGAAAATACATCCTTGTTAGTTAGTGTCATTAAAGGTGTTTCTATTCTCCCATAGTTCTGAACAAACTTGCAGTAGTAACCTGTCAAACCCAAAAATCCTCTAAGATTCTTCAATGTTTTGGGAATCAGCCAGTCCATCATGGCATTAATATTGATAGGGTATACCTTGACACCTTCATGAGATACAATATGAACCAAATACTCTACCTCCTTCACTCCAAAGAAACATTTGGACGGTTTGGCATATAGTTATTTCTTGTTTAGTAGTTGTAGCACCTTGTCAACATGTCACACATGATCTTCTCAATACTTGTTATAGATTAGTATATCATCAAAAAATACTAACATAAATTTTTGAAGGAAGGGCTTGAAAAATGAATTCATCAACCCTTGGAATGTGGAAGGTGCATTTGTAAGGCCAAAAAGCATGACCAAAAATTCATAATGGCCTTCATGAGTTCGAAATGTTGTTTTTGGGATATCTTCTTCCTTCATTCTAATATGATGATATCCTGAACGAATATCCAACTTTGTGAAATAGATTGCTCCATGTAGTTCATCAAACAATTCATCAATGACAGGAATGGGAAACTTATCTTTAATAATGATCTTGTTGAGCTCTCTATAATCTGGACACATACGCCATGAGCCATATTTTTTGAATACCATTACCATCGATGCAAAGTAAGAACTTTGGATAGGTCTAATAATGTCAGTGTCTAACATTTATTCAACCATACACTCAATTTCACTCTTCTGGGCATAAGGGTATCAGTACGGCCTGATGTTAGGAGGAACATTCCCAGGAATTAGGTGAATATCATGATCATGATTTCGAGTGGGTGGAAGACCTTTGGGAATATATTCAAATACTTTGGAATGATTATCAATGATCCCTTGGAGATATAGGGGAATAGATGGCTTATATGTTTGAACATCTAGTGAGAATAGTTGTGCAATAACACCTTGATGCCCATTTTTAAATAAGTTTTTCATGCCCTTAGAGATAATCACCTTACTAGGTTTCCTAGCGATACCTCTTAACTCAATTTCTTTTCCTTCCAATGAAAATTTCATGAAAAGTTATTGAAAATTAAAATCCGTTGTTCCTAATGATTGTAACCACTGGATTCCTAGTATGACATCAGCACCACCCATGGGTATAGAAATCATTGGACTTGATCCAGATTATTTTCAGCACGAAATGAGAGCGGAGATATAATAAAGAAATGCACAGAGATATTGCAGATATTCAATAATATAATAGAAATGTATCAGAGAAGTAACCATAAACACAGATATACAGTAGCACACGATTTCTATTAATCAGATAAATGTACAGAGACTGTAAAAATACAGAGTGAAAGACTCGCTAGAATGGTGGCAGCTTATCTTTGAGAAGAGATGTGACGAATACTCGCATTCGCAAGAAGATGTTTACAATGAGGATCTGAAGGCATTTTTACAATAAAGGGGAATTCCAAAAGTCCTAGACATCCAAAAACCTAACCCTAGGAGATGAAGCGCCCAAAGTCATGTGGGCCCCGTTTGGGTAAGTTAGTACATCAACTTCCCGGGGTCATAACTTTTGCATACGATCTCCGTTTTAGGCGTATGATAGCTCATTTTAAAGGTATCATCGAGGAGATTCATTTTAGGGGATCAATAATGCCTTTGGCTATCATTGAGAACGTACATCTCAAAAAACCTTCATTTAGGCCCTCAAAATGGCCCCAGAAGTTAAAACCTGCTAAAAATAGTAAATTGCCAAAATTGCCAGAAAGTTGTTTTGAGCCAGTTGGAAAAGGTGGGTGGCCACCGATTTCCACCTAGATCAGGACTATTCATTACATATTCCCCCATATTAATATTGATCTTATTTCATTTTCCTGAGCAATTGATAGTTCCTCCATCTGCAATCTTTACTTAAAACTCTACCACTGGATATACAAAGAAATTGAGAGCTTTGTCTAATTTATAGTGAATGGAATTATGAGTACTACCAGAATCAATTAGGACTATTACCCTTTTCGTTTTGATATATCCTTCGATCTTGAGGGTTTGAGGAGTGCTAATTCTAGCCAATGCATTACACAATATCGTGGGAGTCAACTCTTCAAAAGAAATTGCTTCTATGTTTTCATATTGAGATGGTTCTTGTTCTTCTTCCTCTTCACAGTCTATGTAGAATAATTTATTCTCACCACACTTATGTCTCTTACTGTACTTGTTGTCACAATTAAATCATAAACCTTTTTCTTTTCTTTCCTCCAACTGTTGAGGTGTAAACCTTGTAGGTTGAGGTGTTTTATAAGAAGGAGCATTATTCTCTCGATAGATGTTAGGATTGGTCCTTCTAGTAGCCATAGCCATATTTTTACTTTCAACATTTATTTCCACCCTAAATGCATTCTCCAATGATTTGGGTTCCCAAAGGTGAACCTCGTGTTGAATGTTATCCTTTAAAGTTCCAATGAATACATCAATAAGTGTTCATCTGGAATATTTGTTACCTTTATATTCAATACTTGGAAGTTCTCAATGTGCTCTGTAACTGAACCCTTTCACTTGAGATTTATCAATTGGCTAAATAAGGTATTGCTCCTTGTATCCTCATAGTGTGCTATCATTTTTTCAGTGAAAATATTCCAAGTGACGAGTGATTTGCAAGAACAAAGCCATCGATACCATACAAATTGATTGGGTTCTAAATATAAAGAAGCAATTCGTACCTTTTGTGTATGTGGTACATTATGTAGATCAAATAATTTATCCATCTGCAGTATCCATGTCATTGTGTCCTTTCCAACAAACTTCCTCATATCGATCTTAGGAATGTGGTTGGTCTTCAAACCTGTTAGGACCCTCAAAATGACCTTTTTCACTACACTTGTTGATCATTCAACCCTCTCATTTCCTAAGCTCAATGACTACTATAATGAGCACTAAGACCCTTTTTCCCAAGGCACGAACCTAATCATCTTGCTTTTATGTTTTCATTTACTTAGGATGTTTGATTGAATACGATCACATATTTTACCCATGAAATAATTCAACTAATGATCAAAATGATAGAACAACCCACTTCGAGAATTGGGTCGCTGCTGTCACAGCTATGCGCAATTCCTAGGAGCTATTACAAGATATCTGCAACAAATGCCCATCAATCCTAGAAGCTATTGCAGGACTTATGCAACAAACGACCATCAATCCTAGAAGTTGTTACACAACTGCTACAATAGAATCCTGTTAATCTCGGAAGTTGTTACAACAAAGGCCACCAGTCCTATTGTGATATGACTGCTGCAACACCTGTTGATTAGAATGCTAGATCATGATGTTGATGAAGAAGAATTCAATATTTGAGATTTATGATACCTAACGAACAACCTGAGAATTGGGGATTCTTAGGACTGCTTTGTTTCTGAACAGTGATTGACTCTCACTTTAAATAGCATAACTTTTGTAATGTTAAGGCTGTTAGACTTTTGGCTTGAACAGATGAAATGAATGATTATTATACTCAAACATCTTTATGGAAATTGAATTAAGAACTGGATTGAATTTCTTTAGTATTCTGTGATCTATCTCTTTGAGTGGATTCAGTGAGAAGGAAGGGGCCCACCTTCTTCACCGATTCCCCTCTGTTTTGAATTCTAGATTTAGATGTTTTCATTGCAATTGGTTTAACTGTTAGTTGTTTTTAAATGCAACTGCTGTTACATTTTAGTCCCTTCCTGATAAATGCACATAACTTGTCTCGTGAGAATTAGAATTCAGTTGTTGAGCATGCTTGGAGAGTTACTTTTCCTTTTTCTGCATTAAGTTTAAATCTTGTTTTGGAGAATTAAAAGTGTGAGGTAGCTTCTTGCAATAAGTAGATTTCCCTTAAACAATAGGATAGAATTTCTTCCTGCAAAAGTAAATTAGAAAGTTAGATTAAGGTAGGAAATTCATGGTTTTTATAGATTCATTAGTTTATATTGCAATTATGACTTTAAGCCTGTAGCACTCAAGCTGTGTCAGCACAATTGTGTCAACAATATTGTTTGTTTTTTTTGTTAGAAGAACTTCCCTACTGCAATTAGATTAGAGACACTTCCATAATCTAGCATAGACTGTGCATAATTATCTTGAAATAACAAACTTCCCTGGGTTGACAATTTATATTGAACACTTTGATTTTCCATTTAATTAGACAATTAAAGTTCCCAACAAAACCAAAGTTGGAGTTTCTCCATTCTTGATTCATCTTCCTTGTGTCCTGGTCATGAATTTCATGGGATACATTTTCACTTTCAAGTGTCCTCTCTATTAGGAAATTTTTCAATCCTTCCATGATCTCCCTTTTTAAACCATCCATCTTAGTATCCATTATGGCCTCCAATTTAGCTTCAGTTGAATCCATCATCCCTTGTAGTTCAGATTTTGTCATTGTCTTATTTTGTAATTCATTTATGTCCCTACAAATTTCTTCACCTTCATCAAGATTCCAAGTAGGACTGTTTGGAGGATTATCTGGTGTATAAGTTCAACTTTTTTGTGCCATGTTGGCTAAGTGTCACTTTTAATCCTTGATTTTGAGGTGGTTCTACTAGACAATCTTTCTTCTCTTGTATCTCCAAATTTTCATCCCTTCTGGGTATGAAACTTTATTTTTTATATTTCTCTGATATTTATTCTATGCAATGCCATAGGTCTGATCAAAATTGGATTTTCCAAGTGGAATTTACAGTAACTTCCCCACATCTTGCTGATTTTTGGCCTTTCCACGAGATCTCACTTGTATAGTGTGTTGTGCACACAATAATTGATATCAACTTCTGAAACTTGTATCAGAAATACTACGGACTGTCCACTATCAAATGCAACCAGTCTCACTCAATTTGGATACTCTAGGAATAAGTTATGATTGTTTTACCCAGAACACCTGCTTGAGACTAGTCAATAGGACTAGTCAAATACCCTATCTTCCACAATGTGTATCTACAAATGTAAGATGACCCAGAAGCTAAATTTTTTATTAGACATACCTTACTAATTTTTTTGAATAACCTTCAGATTTCAGGGTCTTGATCCTTCTACTAAATATCCTCCAAGGGGTTCCCTCTAAAACATCGTAGAAAAAAAATTATAGCGAAAATGCCAAGGTGTCTCAGATGTAGTAGCGAAACCCTAATACCTTGAGCTTTGATACCATATGTTAAGAACCAAATATCAATATAGCATAGAAAAGCCTCAGAATAAGTACTCAACACCTTGAAAAAGAGAGAATTTTAGATAATAACCCACTTCGAGGGGGCAACCTCCTTTTACAACACATAAATGTTCAAGTGCAAGATGATTTGAAATCAAAAAGTCTCCTTGGTATATCTAGGAGACTAGGAGGTTCAATTACAACTAATAGACCCAAGCTGTAATAGACCTCAAAACTGTCAAAAGTTTTTTTTTTTTTTTTTTTGTCGTCGACTGAAATTGCTACGCAACTTAAAATTTCAAATCAAAGTTATAAGATGTACATACTCTACAATCCAAAATTCATGTATAGTTCTACAGTTATACTTACTTCCATATTTGTATACTCATATACCCATACAATAGTCTTAGACTACAACGATCTTGGGTCTTCTGGCCCTAAGCATTATGCGTAAATTTTCACTCACCCAGACTAGATCAAAAGGATTTAGGAAAAGGTATAACTGTACAAGGTTGGATAATACACCTTTGCACAATGTTTAATAGAATAATATCATACCCCTTTTTATAAGAATTCAGATAAGTGTGATGGTTAGGTAAATCCGTTTGGGTAAATTCAGTGTAATGAATATCCTATAACCCCTTTCCCGTGTTAGCAACCCACTCGGCTCCACCTATCCAATATGTAACATCAACTGAAAAATTGCATTAAAGAGTTTGTAGTGGTTAGGGTTGCAGGCCTCCATGAGTTGCGAAGGCGTCTTCTTAATCCATAACACACTAAATGCCGAGGAGGGGGTTAGGTCTGACAATACTTAACCTCTGGAAAGGTAATTAAAGGGAGCAGGTCATATGCGAATGTCGAGGCCATCACCTGACTTGTTGTCCGATAGGGTCGTTCCAAGTCATACCTCATCACATGTCTTTTCGTACCAGTAGTCTTCAATCTACGAGGAAGGGTTCTTTAGGTTATAGGAATTTTCTTTTGTCGTGGGGAGGCTCTCCAGTGATCTAGTTCTGCGATTCTGTTTCTTGGCGAAAGGAAAACTATGAGGACTTCCTCTGTTGGAGGTGACGTCTCCCACCTAATTCACCTGGTAAGTTTCACGCTATCACTATAATGTTTTCGTCTATTAACAAGTCTCTTCTTATCATTAAAAACTCGAAAGAGAGGGTGTTGGACTTTTCCTTGCTACTGGTAAGTAGCTCCACTTATCATGCCCCTACCTATTTAAATCCTGAAGGCTTGACACTTCAAATATCCTACTTTCTAGTGCTTCTGATGGTTTTGTTTTTGCAGTTTGTTCTTAATCTTGTCGTCTCCCGCTCTCCTTCACTAGATTGTATCATTATTTGGTAGTGAATCCTCTTAAAAATTTCTTCACGGTTTTATTCTAGAGGTTATCCCTTAGGGTGAGAGTCATACTTTACATACGAATTATCTCTCATCTGGGTTAGTGGAACAATGTCCTCTGTTGTGGTCGAGTATTCTCTAGGAAAGATTCGACTATTGCTCATGACCTAACTCTATCCACCCATCTCTAGGATTTTTTTCCGATTGTACACCCCGTTCCTCCATAATCCGTAACCCTTAAGGAGGACTGAATATTACTCACAAATTTTCTTTTGTCGATCTCGATTTAATGATTCTGCTCGGATCCAAAATTTCTACAATAGGCCACAGATGGGAATTCATGGATTTGTACTACCTTTGGTCGCAGTTCACTCATATGGAGAAGGGTGTCTGTATTACTACCTGGTTAATTCAACTCTCTTTCCCTCAATATCGTTCCTCCGCTTAAACGAAAGTATACATTCTCATATTATTTATGTATTGACTTTGTTTCCCTTTTTATGTAATCTCGTATATTTTATTTGTATAACTAAATTATACTCGTCCTCGGTTTCTTGTTGACTCGGTGTTGGGT
Source organism: Picea engelmannii (assembly GCA_009831015.1). NCBI lineage: Eukaryota > Viridiplantae > Streptophyta > Pinopsida > Pinales > Pinaceae > Picea > Picea engelmannii. The sequence goes on along the minus strand of ML779612.1, from coordinate 680,709 downwards.
CTCTTGTATATTTATGAAATTATGTTTCTTGTAAAACTCTACTCGTGTACTCTATATCATCACTAATGATGCAACCATGTTTGATGCGAGGGTACCCATCAGATTGACCATGTTCGATCCTCCCCTTCTGGTCCATCGACGGTCATGACTCGATTGGAAGCTTACCTATGGCAAAACGAAGATAAGTAAAAGTCTTTGTACAATCATTATCTTGTGTGTTTTGTTGAAATTCGAGCTTTGGAGATACCTCTATCCTGTGACTAATTTGAATGCTTCGTTCCTTTGTAGGTCTATGTGGAATATGGAACTGGATCAAATTTGGGTTTTTCTCAGAAAGGTATTATGGTTTCTAACAAGAGAATTCTTTGAGGAAACTAGAGAAGTCCCGGCGATGTTGGGTTATTACTCCAACATTCTTGGTTTAAGACTGATGCCCAAATCACTTGATATACAGATCTTAAATTTTTAGTTAAATAAATGTTATAATTTCCTTTCTGCTATTGAGGTTTTCATTGCTAGTCTCTGTATAATGATCTTGTAGAGATATTCCAGACGGATATCCGTATTGTGAAAATATAGCAGAGGTAGAATATACAATGATTCGAATTATTTTGAATACTTACAAATGAAACCTCTACTTGTATCAATCGCTGATTAATTTCTTTCATTTGAAGTAGATCATGTGATTTTTATAAGTATAGACTCCGATATACATAAATGGTTATCTGCATATCTATGTTTATCTAATTTAACTTAAGTTCTTTGTCGTAATTCATTCTTCATCATTGAAGATAATGGCTTCTATAGTTTTTTAATCTAATCCATTACTATGAGACTGTACTGATATAAATGAATATAATACTCTTGAGATTCATTCTGGATCCCCTTAAGGGTTGCGCCAATTTATACTTCGCCACAGAATTTGAATGTTGAAAGGGTATAACACTTCCAAAAGAAATCCATTCCTCCCATATTTATTATAAGGTATCTACTGATTGAAATTTCCACTAAAGACTTTGGCATATTGAAATGCATATGACCTCATGATGGATGGAAATTCGCAAGACGTTCTCTTGGGAAATTTCACGATTAAAAATATTATTTACACAGGTTAGAAATGTTCTTGTCACGACTAGTTTTCCTGTGGTCCTATAATATGTTTTATTATCCAGGTTCAACTCCATTACTACTATAGATAATGTATATAAACTCTTACATTTATCCCGGGTCGGGTGATTATAGTGGACCCCACATACAGTGGTAATATAGGTATATTTATTAGTAGAGTAGATGATTTTTCAACATATTACATACAACAAATATACAGACACAGTCGCACCTATAGCAGATAGCATACTATGATTAATTAAATAAAATCTTCAGTTGAACCAATTATTCCTACCACAAATCATTTACAGAAATTCTAAAATTTACATATGACCGCAAAATAATCATCTAGAATAGCAACACAAATCATCTACAATGGTTTTGTAATTGCATACAACAATATAATAATTCATCCAGAATAACAACACAAATCATCTACAGTAGTCCAGTAATTACATACTACAGTGAAATAATTCTATTAGAACAACAAACGTATGCAATAGTTCTATCGACATGAATGTGATAAGGGAAAGTAGAGGAACATATCTGAACTGTATTGCTGGGAAGACAAAGGGAACAACCGCATTCCTCCCAACCTTAGAATAGGGCATCCAAATCACTTGCCTGGTTCACCCCCTAGCCTGACCATGAATCCATGAGGGTGAACTTGAAATCTCCTCTACAACAATGTCTTCCTTTATGAGTAGTCTTCTCCCTTGTCTCACTCTCAGAATCATTGTTCATAACAACAAGTATTCAATAGTTCCTCTTCCCAGCATACTAGGGAGTGTCCTGCCTCCTCACATATGCTATTTAACAAAACAATGCTTTTGCCTAGGTCTTTCTTCCCCCCCTTGGGAATTTTTGCAGCTTTATAAATCTGTGATTTTTAGGGGATGCCAATGGCCAAATATCTAATTTTCCAATTGTAATAATCATCCCAGAGGTATTTCCAACATGTTCCCCACTCATGGAGTCATGGTCAGCTAATTTTAACATGGCTATTCCATTTGTCCTCATGCAATCAATATAAAATATTTTGTTTTCATACAAGTCTCATAGTCAAATAGTTAGTTGGGTCAAATGAGATCTTTGCCCAATAGTTATAATAATTAATTACAATTATCAAATTAAAAATTCGTAATTGCCATAAATGGAAAAAAAAATCCAAATTCGAATTTACTAAAAACATAATAATTTCCCAACAAATTTTTAATTTTTCAAAAATACTTTATTTTGGGGGATGTTACATCCTTTCCCCCTTCAATAAAACACTATCCTCAGTGTTTGTTCTTTTCTTGGAACATGATTGGATGAGTTTTCTGCAAATCTCCCTCCAACTCCCAAGTGGCCTCCTCAGGACTAAAGTGCTTCCATTGCACCTTTACTTAAGCGACGGATATGTTTCGAAGTCCTATTTCTCTCTGGTATAGAATACACAGGGGTTCCACCTGGAACTTGACTTCGGGTTCCACCTGCACCAAGTTCCAATCAATCATATGAATACGGTCATGAACGTACTTTTTCAACAAAGAAACATGAAATACATTATGAATTCTTAGATTAGCTGGAAGTGCAAGTTGGTATGCTATGGGTCCAATTCGAGCTAGTATCTCGAAGGGCCCACAAAACCTGGGTGCCATCTTGGCACAGTTTCCTAACTTCAACGGGATTTTTTGGGCTTTGACCTTCAAATAAACATGGTCTCCCACTTGAAATTCCAAGTGTCTACTTTTCTGATCTACATAGCTCTTATGTCTGTCATGTGCTTCTTTTAAGTTCTGTTGTACCTTCCTTACCATGTTCTCCATTTCTTGGAGCATCTCTAGTCCAACCATGATTATGTCAACCGGGTTATCCTAGCTAATTGGAGTCATACACTTTCTGTCGTACAGTACCTCGAAAGGGCTTAACTTAGCCGAAGTTTGGTACCCATTGTTATATGCAAATTCTACCAAGTGTAGATAGTCTTCCCACTTGTTTGGTTTTTTTATTATGTACATGTGGAGCATATCCTCTATGATTTGGTTTGTCCTTTTGGTCTGTCCATCCATTTGTGGGTGATAAATCATACTGAAATTCAAATTAGTATTTAGCCCTGCAAACAATTCCTTCCAAAAAGTGGATGTGAATTTTACATCTCTATCTGAAATCACCATTTTAGGAATACTATGCAGTCTAAAAATTTATTTCATAAATATTTCAGCAATGTTTATAGCTTTAAAAGTAGATTTTATAGGAATAAAGTGTGCAGACTTACTAAGTTTATCGATTACAACCATAATAGAATCATTCTATTTCTGATTTTTTGGAAAACTTGTTATAAACTCCAGTGATATGGTCTCCCATTTCCATTCTAGTACTGGTAATGGTTGTAATAGGTCAGCTGGATGCTGGTGTTTGACCTTAACCTGCTGACAATCTTGGCACCTATCCAAGTATTCTGCTATTTCACCTTTCATATTAGGCAAGTAAAATAGTTTTCTAAGTGTTGTTATCGTTTTCTGGTATCCTGGATGGCCAGAATATAGTTTCTTATGCACTTTGTCCAAGACTATTAACTTTAACTCTGTTGAATCTGGTATGTAAAGTCTATTTTTAAATCGTAATAGTCCCTTCTTGTCGATACTTAGATCTGGTTTATCTGAGTTTGCGGTATTTTGTTTATAATTCTACCATTATCTTAGTGTAATTTTTGTCATTAATACCTGTCGTCCTTATTCTTTGTTCCATATCACTTTATGCCTTGCTAATATTTATTTCAAATAACCCATGGACTCTTCTTCTTAAAGTGTCAGCTACCTTATTTTCCTTACCCTTGATATGTCTGACTTTGAAGTCGAATTCACTCAAGAAGGCTAGCCATCTTGTTTGTCTTGCATTAAGATCTGGTTGTCTAAATAAATATTTCACACTGCTATTATCCATCAATAGTAGAAATTTTATGCCCATTATGTAGTGTTGCCACATTTTTAAGGCGTGTATTACCGCTGCCAATTCTAAGTCATGAGTGACATAATTTTTCTCATGTTCTTTTAATTTCTAGGACTCATAACAAATCACGCGTCCTTCTTGAGTTAGGACACCACCTAGTCCTTCTTTACTTGCATCAACACATATGGTAAAGTCTTTATCTGGGTCTGCTACCTTCAATATGGATGTAGTTGTCAATAATTCCTTCAGCTTGTTAAAACTGTCATGACACTTCTGTGACCAGTTAAACTTGGTCCCTTTCTTTGGTAATGACGTGATAGGATAAGCTATTTTGGAAAATCCTTCTATGAATCTATGATAATATCCGTTGATTCCCATGAATGACCAGATGTTCACTACATCCTTTGGTATCATCCATTCTATAATGGATCTTAGTTTCTCTGGGTCGACTACAATGTCTTCGGTAGATATTACGTGTCCTAGGTATTGTATCTTCTTCTGGTAAAAATCGCAATTATCGAATTTAGCATACAGTTGGTGCTTCCTTAAAATTTGTAGGACGATTCTTAAGTGTTCTTCATGTTCTTCCTCCATTTTAGAATACACCAGAATATCGTCAATAAATACTAGTATGAACTTGTCTAAGTACTAACTGAAAATACCATTCATCAGGCACATAAATGTGGCTGGTGCATTAGTGAGTCTAAAAGGTATGAATATGAATTCGTAGTGTCCATATCTTGTTCAAAAGGTTGTTTTTCTTATGTCCTCATCTTTTATCCTGACTTGATGGTAACCGGATCGTAAATCCAATTTTGAAAATATTTTGGCCCTGGCTACTTGATCGAACAGGTCATTTATCCTAGGTAAGGGGTACTTGTTTTTAATAGTCATTTTATTCAATAGTCTATAGTTGATACATAGTCTTAGAGTACCATCTTTCTTTTTCACAAATAGGACTGGTGCTCCCCATGGTGAAACACTGGGTCTGATATACTTTTTGTCCAACAATTCCTACAGTTGTATCTTTAGTTCTGTCAATTCAGGTAAACTCATTCGGTAAGGTGATTTCGAGATAGGGGCTGACCCAGGTAATAGGTCTATGGAGAAGTATATTTCCCTTCTAGGAGGTAATTCTGGTATCTCATCAACAAACATGTCTCTAAACTCATGTAGAACAACAAAATCTTCTAGCTTTGACTTATCTTCTTTGTCTAACAGATTCGTTATTTGGATGGCGTAAACTTGACACCCCTTTCTCATACATTTCTTGAATTGCATTACTGTGACTTGTCTAATTGATATTGGTTTTGGTATACCTTGGGCTGTTCTAGTAGTGTCACAATCATATTTATAGTTAAGTGTCTTTGTATAACAATCTAGAACTGCTTTGTGTCTTTCCAACCAATCCATTCCGATGATCATATCGTAGGATACTAGTGGTAGAATATTCAGATTTGTTTTTATGTTTTGACCATCTAAGTTAAATTCAAAATCAGAAACAAAGTCAACCACTTTCCTTTTAGTTCTTGTTGCTAACTGTACCAGCCATGATTTTGCCTGTTTCATCCTCTTAAGTTTATTTGACTCTACTACTCCAGGAGTGATATAACTTAACATAGCTCTAGGATCAATTAAAACAGAAATTTGGGTGTTATTGATTTTACCTTCAATTTCCACCACAGAGGACTGGTGGTCAGCTTGCCGACCATCAATGGCTGCATTAATTTGATGCAGGCTTCTGCCTACATCACCCACCGTCGAAGCTTCCGGTATATTATGAAAAATAGTTATGTTTGTCATGTTTAAACTTGGGCAATGCCTCCTGAGATGAGGTTCTCCACATTCCCAACACTTTAACGGTTCCTGGGGATTGTCCCCAAATTTCTTTGTTCCCAAGTTTATCGGTTTATCGCCTCCTTGTGTGCTTGGATGGTTTGAGTAAAAATATTTTCTAGGAAACATTTTTGTTGCATTTCGATAAGGAGCTGGCTAGTATCCCTTCTTTCGCTGGTTCATTTGGTCTCGTTTCTTATCCTTCTAAGCTTTGGGGAATTATGCCCGCTATTTGTACTGGTCGTAGCACATTCGTACTTTCCTAAATACTTCGCTCAAGGATTTGGGGTTATAAAACTCAATTCTTTCCCTGTAGGACTGTGGTAGATAACTTAAGAATCATTGGATTTTTACCTTGTCCTCCTAGATGTTAGGTACGAACCTTAGTATTTCCATAAATTTGTTTATAAGGTCTTCCATCGTCATCTACCCAAGTCGTAACTCATAAAATTCCTTTGTTTTCCTTTCATAGTATCTTTCAGAAAGGTATTGTTTCTTAAAATACTTCTTAAAGTCAGACCACTCCATCTGTTTCTCCTCTAGTCCCTTGGCCAATTTCAAATTTTGCCACCAAATGCTGGCCTTCCCTTTTAGATTGTATATGGCCATTCTGACCTTCATAATGCTGGAATAATTGTAAATTTGGAAGTATTTTTTGATGTCTAACAACCATGCCTCAGCCTCCTCTCTTGTTCTTGATTCTCCATCAAAGGTAGTTGGTTTAATATTTTTAAATTCTCCTTCAAGGTGGTCTACTTGTTTCCTCTTTCTGTCTGTTTTAGTTTTTTCCTCAGCTGAAGGTGTACCTTCAGACGAACTGTCTCCTTTTTTTGTTTCAAGCCTAGAATTCTTGGAGGCCCTTTTTTTGACCTCTTTGTCATGGTTATCATCCTTTTGGATTTTCTTGGTCACTATACTGTGCAACAGGACTTCATTTATCTCTTGTTGTTCCTGTTGTGCTTTCTTCAATTTCTCATTCTCTGCTTTGAAAACCAGCAGTTCAACAATAATATTCCTCATTGTTTCCAATACTTCCATAGGTGAGGTTCCTTCACTATTCTATCTTGGATGTCCATGAGGTCCCTGCTCCGGATTTCCTTCCATTCTGATTTCTGCATCATCCTGAGCTGCCATAACTCACACAAAACAAAAAGGTTTTCTGTTTGTAACAAAGAGGTTTATTAGTTTTGCATAGATTGAAATATATTCTAAGCAACTAATGTGGCCCTGTTCAGGTCCAGTGTTGTAACCTTTTTCTTCGATACGATATGTAATAGACTTCAAAACTGTCAAAATTAGTTTATTTATTTTATTTATTTATTTACTTTTATTTTTTTTTGTCGTCGACTGAAATTACTACCCAATTTAAAATTTCAAATCAACTTTATAAAATGCACATACTCTATAATCCAAAATTCACTTATAGTTCTGCAGTTATATTTACTTCCATATTTGTATACCCATATACCCATACAATAGGCTTAGACTACAATGATATTGGGTCTTCTGCCCCTAAGCATTATGCATAAATTTTGACTCACACAAACTCAATCAAAAGGATTTAGGAAAAGGTATAACTGCGCAGGGTTGGATCATACACCTTTGTGCAATGTTTAATAGAATAATATCATACCCCGTTTTACAAGCATTCGGATAAGTGTGATGGTTAAGTAAAGTCATCCGGGTAAATTCAGTGTAATGAATATCCTATAACCCCTTGCCCATGTTAGAAACCCACTCAGCTCCACCTGTCCAATATGTAACATCAACTAAAAAATTGCATTAAAGAGTTCATAGTGGTTGGGGTTGTAGGCCTCCATGAGTTGCACAGGCGTATTCTTAATCCATAGCACACTAAATGCCAAGGAGGGGGTTAGGTATGACAAGAATTAACCTCTAGAAAGGCCATTAAAGGGGGCAAGGTGTATGCAAATGTCGAGGCAATCAGCTGACCTGTTTTCCAGTAGGGTCATGCCAAGTTCTACCTCATCACATGACCTTTCATACCAACAGTATTCAATCTACGAGGAAGGGTTTTTAGCTTATAGGAATTTTCTTTTGTTGTGGGGAGGTTCTCCGATGATCTAGTTTTTCTATTTTTTTTCTTGGTGAAAGGAAATTGTGAGGACTTCCTCTGTTGGAAGCGACGTCTCCCACCTAATTCACCTAGTAAGTTTCACGCTATCACTGTAACGTTTTCGTCTATTAACAAGTCTCTTCTTATCATTAAAAACTCAAAAGAGAGGGAGTTGGACTTTTCCTTACTACTGGTAAGTAGCTCCACTTATCATGCCCCTACCTATTCAAATCCTAAAGGCTCGACACTTCAAATATCCTACTTTCTGGTGCTTTTGATGGTTTTGTTTTTGCAGTTTGTTCTTAATCTTGTTGTCTCTCACTATCCTTCACAGAGTTGTATCATTATTTGGTAGTGAATCATCTTCGAGATTTCTTCAGGGTTTTATTCTAGAGGTTATCCCTTAGGGTGAGAGTCATACTTTACATACGAATTAGCTCTTATCTGGTTGAGTGGAACAACACCCTCTGTTGTGGTCGGGTATTCTCTAGGAAATGTTCAACTACTATTCATGACCTAACTCTATCCACCCATATCCAATATTTTTGTTCGACTGTACACCGCATTCCTCCATAATCCGTAACCCTTAAGGAGGACTGAATATTATTCAGAAATTTTCTTCTAAGGATCCTGATTTTATGATTCCGATTGGATCCAAAATTTCTACAATAGGCCATAGATGGGAATTCACGGATTTGTACTTCCTTTGGTCGCAGTTCACTCATACGGAGAGGGATGTCTGTATTACTCTATGGTTAATTCAACTCTCTTTCCCTCAATCTGGTTCCTCCGCTTAAATGAAAGTAGACATTCTCATATTATCTGTGTATTGACTATGTTTCCCTTTTTATGTACTCTCATATGTGTTCTTTGTATAACTAAATTATACTCATCCTTGGTTTCTTATTGACTCGGTGTTGGGTCTCCTGTATATTTATGAAATTATGTTTCTTGTAAAACTCTACTCTTGTACTCGATATCGTCACTAATGATGGGGCCATGTTTGATGCGAGGGTACCCATCAGATTGACCAAGTTCGATCCTCTCCTTCCGGTCCATCGACAGTCATGAATCGGCTGGAAGCTTACCTATGGCGAAACGAACATAATTAAAAGTCTCTATCCAATCATAATCTTGTGTGTTTTGTTGAAATTCGAGCTTTGTAGAGACCTCTATCACGTGACTAATTTGAATGCTTCATTCTTTTGTAGGTCTACATGGAATATGGCACTGGATCAAATTCGGGTTCTACTCAGAAAGGTATTCTGGTTTCTAACAAGAGAATTCTTTGAGGAAACTGGAGAAATCCCGATGATGTTGAGTTATTACTCCAGCGTTCTTGGTTTAAGACTGATGCCCAAATCACTTGATGCACAGATCTTAAATTTTTAGTTAAATAAATGTTATAATTTCCTTTTTGCTATTGAGGTTTTTGTTGCTAGTCTCTATATAACGATCTGGTAGAGATATTCCATACGAATATCCATATTGTGAAAATACAACAGAGGTAGTCTATACGATGATTTGAATTGAATTCTTTCGAATACTTACAAATGAAATCTTTACTTATGTCAATCACTGATTAATTTCTTTCATTTGAAGTAGATCTTGTGATTTTTATATGTATAGACTCTCTTATACATAAATGGTTATCTGTGTATCTATGTTTATCTAATTTAACTTAATTTCTTTGTTGTAATTTAACTCTGCATCGTTGAAGTCAATGGTTTCTATAGTCTTATTATCTAATCCATTACTATGAGACTGTACTGATATAAATGAATGTAATACTCTTTGAGATTCATTCCAGATCTCTTTAAGGGTTGCGCCAATTTATACTTCGCCAAAGAATTTGAATGTTGAAAGGGTATAACACTTCCAAAATAAATTTGTTTCTCCCAGATTTATTTTAAGGTTTCTACTGATTGAAATTTCCACTACAGACTTTGGGATATTGAAATGCATATGACCTCATGATGGATGGAAATTCCCAGGACGTTCTCTTGGGAAATTGCACGGTTAAAAATATTATTTACACAGGTTAGAATTGTTCTTATCATGACTGGTTTTCTGGTGGTCCTATAATATGGTTTATTGTCCAAGATAAACTCCATTACTACTATAGATAATGTATATAAACCCTTACATTTATCATGGGTCGGGTGGTTACAGTGGACCCCTCATACAGTGGTAATATAGGTATATTTATTAATAGAGTAGATATTTTTTCAACAGATTACATATAGCAAACATATAGACACAGTCACGCCTACAACAAATAGCATACTATGATTAATTAAATAAAATATTCAGTCGAACTAATTATTCCTACCACAAATCATTTACAAAAATTCTGAAATTTACATATGACCGCAAAATAATCATCTAGAATAGAAAAATGAATCATCTTCAATGGTTTTGTAATTGCATACGACAATAAAATAATTCATCTAGAATAGCAACACATATCATCTATAGTAGTCCAGTAATTACATACTATAGTGAAGTAATTCTGCTAGAATGACAAAAGTATGCAATAGTTCTATTGACATGAATGTGATAAGGGAAAGTAGAGGTACATATCTGAAGTGGATTATTTGGAAGACAGAGGTAATAGCCACATTCCTCCCAACCTTAGAATAGGGCAGCCAAATCACTTGCCCGGTTCACCCCCTAGCCTGACCATGAATCCATGAGGGATAACTTGAAATCTCCTCTACAACAATGACTTCCTTTATGAGTAGTCTTCTCCCTTGCCTCACACTCAGAATCAGTGTTCATAACAGCAAGTATTTAGTTGTTCATCTTCCCAGCATACTAGGCAACGTCTTGCCTCCTCACATATGCTATTTAATAAAATAATGCTTTTGCCTAGGCCTTTCTTCCCCCCCTTGGGAATTTTCACAGCTTTCTAAATCCCTGATTTTCAGGGGCTGCCAATGGCCAAATATCTGATTTTCCACTTGTAATAATCATCCGAGAGGTAGTTCCAACATGTTCACGACTCATGGAGTCATGGTCAACTGATTTTAACATGGTTGTTCCATTTGTCCTCCTGCAATCAATATACAATATTTTTTTTCATACAAGTGTCATAGTCAAATAGTTAGTTGGGTCAAATAAGATCTCTTCCCAATAGTCATAATAATTAACTACAATTATGAAATTTGGAATTCGGAATTGCCATAAATGGAAAAAAAATTCCAAATTCAAATTTACTAAAAACAGAATAATTTTCCAACAAATTTTAAATTTCAAAAATACTTTATTTTGGGGGATGTCACACAAGCCGACATAAATGAAATAACATTACTAATGTAATATTCCCCAATTAAGAGGTAATGTTTCACTATTTAGGGCTTAACATGGTCTTGACATGTCATTTCCCAAACTCATTTTGCAATAATGTGAAGTATAACCAACCATGAGCATAGGTATCCTTGCACGAAGAGTAAATTCCAAAATGTCATCATATAATACATTTGATATAATGACATCACTTAGTAAGTAATGAATCCATTTTAAAATTAAAGTGAAGATCCTTTATTTAAATAATAAATAATAAAGGTTTATTGTTGAAAGGATTTTGAAAAACAAATAATGATATATTTTATTTTGGAAAGGTATGAGATAAATCCAAAGTTATAACATAAAATGGCCTTGAATACCTTTCAAGAATTCATTTATTCACTCATAATTAAAGGGTTATATAGACAAAGGGATTATATGATATGAAAGAGTAACATTGAGAAAGGCCATGAAAAGAAAAATGTTTGGTAATATGTTAGGCAAGACATGGAATGATTTCAAGATTAGAACATGGTATTCATCTAATCTCTCATCAAAGGTTATGTATATAAGGTGATTTATATGAACATAAGATTAATGGAGATGCCTGGTGTGAGCGAGCTAGGGTTCTAACAACGCGAGTGGGCTGGGAGGTCCAATGGCGGCGCCAGGGAGTGGGGAGTTGACCCCTCCTCCGCCGATCCCGTGCAAAGAGGCCTTCACGAGACTGGTTAATAGCTGCGGGAAGAAATCGATGGCTCCAGCGATCCCGAAATTCATCAAGAAACTTTAGGATATTCCGGAAATAGCTCTTCCTGAAGAAAGACCAATGCAGATCGCCCTGGCTCTGGCCCAGCGTGGCCTCGTGGGGTAGTTCATGGGCCTATGGCCGTCCTCCAAAACCACTGATGATTGGATCCAACGCAACTGGAAACCAAATCTGGCACATGGGGTTACCTGCTACCCTATCGGGAGAGGATATTTCGTTTTTGAATTTATTTCTGAAGAGGACCGCGACCTAATTTTCAGGAACGGCCCCTATTTCATGGGCTCGCAGGGTCTTTATTTGAACAAATTGACCCCGGATTTTGACCCCATGGTGGATACGCCCAAAGAAGTGCCGGTGTGGGTGAGGTTACCTAACCTCCTGATGCATTGCTGGGAATCAGAATCTCTACAACGGATAGGGAATGGAGTTGGCAGGTACATAGACAGAGCGGACAATCGCGGACAATACAGTTGTGCCAGAATATGCATGGAAGTAGACCTGGAAGCAGGGCTTCCCGAAGCAGTCAAGCTCTCGATTGGCACTTGGACCCACTTCCAGAAACTTGACTACGAGCACTTACCCTTCAAATGCAGAAACTGTCAAGAGCATGGCCACTTTCAAAGGAATTGTCCTAAAATCCAATCTAACGGGAAAGAGGATGCAGAAGGATGGCAGAAAGTTAGAAGAGGCAAAAACTCGAAAAATGCCAGAGGCAAGGATAAAAGGAATCAGGAACCTCTAAAGGAAGGCCAACCCTCCCACAATGCTCCAGAAGCCCTCCAATCCCCCTCAATCCCTCCAGCAACAACCGGAAATGGAATTCCTCCCTCGGCCACCCATGCACCAAAGTCGCCCACCAAGTCACGCTTTCATGACAACGAGCACATCAGTCTGACCTCGAATGAAGACTTGGAGATTCTGGAGGAGGAAGACGAAGAATTTAGCAGCCCAAAAGGCTCCCCGGAGCAGCCAAAGCGAGGAAGAAAGTCTGAAAAGAAAAGAAGAGAAGAGAAAGCTAATAAGGAAGTGGCCCTAGGCACCCAGCACACTATCCCTGATATGTCACACACAAGATCAGGAGCTAAGCCAGGGAAAACACCGAAAGGTGGACCCCCCCTCCCACCAAATAAATAATGCAATACGTCTCCTGGAACTGCCGAGGACTAGGAAGCAAAATAAAAGAAGAAGCCTTACGGGACATAGTAAGGTTGGAGCGTCCAGAAGTCCTCCTTATCCAGGAGACGAAAATGGAGGAAGCCGACCTCCTAAGGATAAGCCCCACGTTTTGGAAGAAAGGGCCAGGAAAAGCAGTCAGCGCAAGAGGAG
>ML779612.1:624456-638189 GCA_009831015.1 Picea engelmannii | reverse complement strand
ACATGGCCTTGGTTAAATAGTTGGGAAAGTTGGTTGCAATCTCCAACTTCCTCCCAAGAATTAGGCTCTAAAAAAGCCCAATAACCCCCAATTACATTAAAAAGGAGTTAAATTACATTAATTAATTAAAAAGTGGTTCAAAACCCCACTTTAAACCATAAATTAGTTTTAAAACGGCCTAAGCCCCCAAAGCTGGGCGCGGCCCTCCTTGGCACGGTCATATGAGAGTACACATGGCCAAGCTCTAGCCTTTTGGGCTAGCGCTAGCCCTTACCCCCTCTCGCGCTTGGTCATATGGTATATAATAAAACCCATGGGCTAATACATATTCAGGCCAAGTTTTTAAACCATAACCGTTTAAACATTGAACATAACCCCACGCTCCTTTCTATATAGCCGAGGGTTATATGGTGGGCGCCGATAAGACTATGGGTCGGGGCTAAGCCCCGGCTCGAACCCCCACCAATTACATCATACAGTGACTTCAAATAACACTTTTTCCGCTCCCATAACAAGAACTATTGTGTGGTCTAACGGTAGGGCCGACTTTGTTAAAACGTTACCGGTGGGGAGGTCCGGGGTTCGAATCCCCCGGACTCCAAACATTTTGACGTAGCCCATATTGGCTAAAACTGGGGTTCCACGTGGCAACCCGTGATTGGGCCACGTGGCACTTCACCATTCGCCCAAAGCATGCCACATGTCAACCGTTGATTCGACGAAGACAACCAACCGGAACATGCCACTTGTCAACCGCTCATTGGCCCACGTCACTGCCACGCGTCATTGCCACGTCACTTGTCGTACGATGCTAACGTCATCCGCCACGTAAGTTGTTGACGTCATCCCGTGCCACGTGTCACCCTTCCAGTGGTGACATGTGTCACCTCGGGATTGGTCCAACCGTACGTCCAAAACACCAAATCTGCCTGACACGTGTCATGCTCTGGTGCTGCCACGTGTCCTGTACGGAACCTGCCACGTGTCGTCGTACGGACCTGCCACGTGTCATCCTCTGTCGCTGCCACATGTCATCCTCCAATGCTGCCACGTGTTGCATCCTGGTTGTGCCACGTCATCTGGACGGACTGACACGTGTCACTGTACGGACAGGTACAATCAACATTCCAAAATTTTGCCTGTTTGGCTCGGCGGACAGAATGCGATATCTTCCTCATACGGACTCCGTTTGACATAACAATTATACCACCGGATTCAGGAAGACGAGACGGACGCAATGGTGTTGGTTTTGTCGAATTCTGAGCACTTTAATTTTTGAGCATTTTTCATGCCCTGACAGCCTTCTGAATCCGATTTCGGATCACATAACCATCATCGACTCAAGCGAGATGGAATAAAGATGCCCGATCTTGGCTAAACTATTGGGGAATAATGGAAGAAACCATTGTGCAGAATAAAGATACTATTAAAATAAACGTCAAATCAAAATTTAAGGAAAAAATGTCGTGTGATAAAGAGTTAGAGGAAAAAATAAAATTAAGGTATTATAAAGATGTAATCAACCCTAATCTAGAAGATCAAAATTATCTATCTGTTTTGCCAATTGTAAAGAAAAAAATAAACATTGCTAAGATAAGAACAAATTCTCACGAACTCCATAGTGAAATTGGGCGTTGGTCAATTCCTAAAATGCCATGGGATGAAAGAGTGTGTTACCTTTGTGACACTAAGAAGGTTGAAGATGAAAAGAACTTTCTCTTAGATTGTCCAGCTTATACACATATTAGATCTCATTTTCAAAATATTTATCACACTACCAACCTTCCTAACCTCTTAACTCAACAAAAGTATGGTGATCTTGGAAAGATTCTCTTAATGCTTTTCGATCATAGAAACAAAATTCTAAAGAATCACAAGTAATCACTTACCCTCTTAAGGTACGATAGACCAATTAAGTCTTAGTGGACGTTAATCATCATCATCATCATCATCATCATTTAGTCTTTAAATGAAATGTGTAAAAACACTTTCTTCTTTTAAAAATACCCGTTGAATACACAAATGAATAGGTGATACCCGTTGGATACACAAATCGATAGATATTTTGGATACAAGGTTATAAAATATATAAAGTTAAAATTCATATAATGGACATTTCAATATGACTCATATTAAGAGTGTACCTTTGCTACTATCTTACCAATCAATATTTTGAAAAAAAAAATGGTAGTTTGTACAAACTCTTATACTTGAAATATTAAGGAATAAATTAATTAATTTATTTAATTGTGTAAATTAGATGATGAAAATTGAAGTGGAAAAAAATTAAATAAAAAAACAATTAATAAAACACTATCTTAAACATATACCATGTACCATAGTAGATATGGGTGGGAAGAAAAATCCATGACATTTATATGTTTCTTTCTCGCCTATCATCTAATTTTTAGGAACTATTATTTAAATATTCATTACTTAAGAGTGGAAATGAATGGTGGGAAGAGTTGAAGGAAAATGGTAGACAAGGTTGTAGAAAATGGAGGAATATTTGAAGGAAAATGGTAGACAAGGTTGTAGAAAATGGAGGAAAATACATGTAGAGATTGTCTGCACACTAGATCTTGGGTGTAAAGAGGTGATGGAGAAGATTATTTAAAGTTTTTAGGTTTGTAGTGAGAGAGTCCATGAACTTGGAGGGATTTTTCTCTATAATTAGGACACACTATTCAATCCATAGAACATCAATTTCCATAACTAATTCTTAATTTTCACAGATTCAAATGGTATGTATGGATGAGCTATATTAATTTTCTATTAAAAATAATTTGACAAACAATAAATGTGACTAGTAGACACATTTGATTACGAGAGAATATATGCATCTATTTATGTTGTCCCAACCAATGATCATTATTTTAGCAGGGTGAATTCCAAAAAGAGGGTGAGAAGTTATTTTCCACCATAATTTGAATTTGTTAATTTTTTTTTATTAAAATGAAGGTTTCCATATTTTTTTTGGATAGATATTGGATATTTTTTGTATTATTATATTTTAGCTTGTACTTCGGAAATACAATGAGAATTTCATTTATTCTATTATTTTTATTTCTATAGGAATTTTTATAATTGACTAAATTTACTTCCCCTTCTTATTAAACACGTGGTCAGTTTTATTAGTTTCCTCCCTCCATTTTCCAATAACATGGGCCAATTTGATGTTCTTTTACTTTTAGTTTTTGGTCTCTGTTTTGCTCCCCATTTATGTTAATGTTTTCTCAATTGATTTTCGTCATTTTATTTTGACAATATTCCTTTTTTTATTTTTTTTCCCAAAATTTGGTCTACACACAAAAGCCTTATAACATGTTACTAGGGTATTAAAATTAATTAAAAATTAAATTAAAAAAATTAAAAAAGTAAGAAAATAAAAAGAAAATAAGAAATACTAAAATATATTAAAATCAGAAATATAAAAAATATATCATTTTAGTTCACATGAATGGGTTTTGAACCCTAAACAAGAAAGAGACTCGATCCATAACTAGGAATGCACCTTGAGCCTTAAATAGGAATGGATCTTGATCCATAATTAGGAATGGTTCACAAGGCCCTCAATCATGATTGGGGAAGGGATACAACTACTTCAAGGCCTAAATATAGCTTCTTAGGATCAAGCACCATGACCACATCGTCAAAATGGCACATGGAACTCTTAGAGGAACTCTTTGGCCTAATAGAGGGATACATACACCGCAATTAGACCACAACCTAGGCCCTAAATTGCAATGTGCCTTAGGCCGAAAATATAAGTTGATCTTGGGGTCATGGTCGAGGTTCTTTAACATCGACATGGGATACATTCACCGTGAGTAAGTTTTGTGTAGTGGAAATGGGTCTTAAGGATTCAACATGGTTAGGGGGGGAAGAAGGGGATTAAACCCTAAATGAAACTTCTTGAGATTCATTTCCATGGCTAGGGTAGGGAAAAACTTGGGGATTACGGCCTAAACATAATTTCTAAGGTTGAATTTCCATGAACAAAACATGAAAACCATAATGCAGGCCGTGTCTAGGGTATCTTTGGAATTAGGGTTCAATATGGATTCCATTATGAGGTTTTGCATGTTGAGTTTGGGTTATGAGGCCTTCATAATGGTCAAGGAAATAAAAAAAAGTGGCTTAGGATATTATTGAATCTTCTTAGGCTAAAAATACTTGAAAACATCCTCAAACCAACACATGATTCCTTTGTTGGAGTTAATTGCATGCCTTAAAGTTAGATACAAGTGCAATGAGTAGTTTTTGTATACTGGGAATGGGTCCTAATGCCTAAAAATGGTTAACAAGAAAAATAAGGGCCTTAAGACCTAATTGGACATTATTGATATCAAGGACCATTAACAACACCTAAAAATCATGACATAAGTCTTTAATTATGGGCCTTTCATGAGGAGATATATATGGGTGCTATTAAGATGTTTTTCACACCACAAATGTGTTTGAGGGTCTTAGCCATGGTTTTGATAGGGAACCAACATTGCTAGGACATTAACCATAATGGAGAGAAGGAAACAACATGCTTAGGACTTTAACCGTGACAGAGAGAGGGAAACAACAACCTTAGGTCTTAGACATAACTTCTTAGGCTTAAGTGTCACAATCACATCCTTATACTATTGCAAGGGACCATCGATAATTTGTGGGGCCTTGACCATCATCAAAGAATGAAAAAAAATACTTTGGGATCTTACTGAATATTTTCAATATCAAGAGAATTGAACATGTACTTGAACCAACACACGCGAACTTTGTAGGGTGTCTTGGCCTACGAATTGGATACATGTGCCATGAGTAGGATTTATGCATTAGAAATATGTGTTAAGGAATAAACATGGCTAGGGGGGAACAATGGACTAAATCCCCCTTTGAACCTTCTCAAACTCAATATCCATGAACACCACCTAGAAACCATGACACAATCCCTCTCTAATAATCCTTTGGCATCCGAGTTGAATACATGCATCATTATGATGTCTTAGTTCTCCTAAATATGTCTAAAGTACTTAAACATAATTAGTGGAGGTAATTAAGATCCTTGAACCCTAAAATTTTATTCTTAGCCTAAAGTTAAATGGATGAGTCCTTTAACCACCACATCTAAACTCTTTTGTTTATCATTCACCTTAAAGAGTGCTATAGACACCATGAATAGGTTCGTTGTGAACCAAGAATGGGTCTAAATGTATAACCACATTCGTAGGAACACAATAAGGGAATTTTCCCCTAAATTATTCTTCTCTATCTCAAACACCAAGGTAAATGCCTACAACCCACAAAACATTCCCCCTCTTTTTGGATATCTCAACTATGGGTGGCTTATTAAGGGACATTATAATGTTTTCAATAATATTTATTAGTACTTGCATGTTGAAAATAGATCCTCTACCTATAAAAGAAGGTTTTGGGGATAAATGTTTATTTTTGAAACATATCAAGGTGAGGGAGTTTTACATGTTTTTTTTATGTAAAAATAACACACACATGTTCCTATGAATTAAAAAAATAGGGGATTGTTTATTTTCCTCTATATGTTGGATGAGTTTGATCCAGGTGGATATCGGTGGCCACCCACCTTTTCTGATTGGCTCAAAATAGTTTTCTGGCAATTTTGGCAATTTACTATTTTTAGCAGGTTTTAACTTCCGAGGCCATTTTGAGGGCCTAAATGAAGGTTTTTTGAGATTGAGGTTCTCAATGATATCTGAAGGCATGATTGATCCCCCAAAATAAATCTCCTCAATTATACCTTTCCAACGAGCTATCATACGTCTAAAACAGAGATCGTATGCAAACGTTACGACCCCGGGAAGTTGATGTACTAACTTACCCAAACAGGGCCCACATGACTTTTGGCGCTTCATCTCCTAGGGTTAGGTTTTTGGATGTCTAGGACTTTTGGCATTCCTATTTATTGTAAAAATGTGTCTAGAGCCTCATTGTAATCATCTTCTTGTGAATGCGAGTAGCCGTCACATCTCTTCTCAGAGATAAGCTGCCACCATTCTAGCGAGTCTTTCGCTCTGTATTTTTATAGTCTCTGTACATTTGTTTCATTAATAGAAATCGTGTATTACTGTATCTCTGTGTTTATGGTTGGATCTCTAATATATTTTTGTTATATTACTGGATATACACGATATCTCTGTGCATTTCTTTATTATATCTCCGCTCTCATTTCGTGCTTAAAATAATCTGGATCAGTGGTATCAGAGAAAACTGCTCTTGATTTTTTTCAGTGCATGTCCCTGAAAAGGTATGAGTATAGAATGTTGGGTCTCGAGCTTGTCTCTCTTGAGGACAATCACTCTCACACACCCAAGAAACCCTCAATGGCGGAAGCAAAGAAAAACAACGGAGTAGACGATCCTATTAGTCTGTTGCTTGAGCAAGCTCTCACGCGACAGAGGGACGAAATGATGGAGAATTTTTCCCACATCCTTCAACGACTCCCAATATCATCAGGTGCATCTTCATCAAGCGGCCACTTTGGAGGCACCTCGCCTTTCAAGGTATAGGTTAATTTTGATATTCCCATATTTGAAGGTCAAATAGATGTAGATGCCCTAGATAAATGGTTAAATTTGCTAGAAGGTTATTTCTCTATTCATAATTTTTCAGACAAGGAAAAGATCACCTTCACACTCCTTAAGGCTCTCCGCCATGTCAAACATTGGTGGGAAACTTACTAGGAGCAGAGTTCCACAGAGGAGTCTGGAATATATGGGGCCGAGCCCACTTGGGATTTTTTTTGTGGATGCGGTAAAGGAATGGTACTACTCTGTTGGCAACTATGAGAACCAATACATGAGATGGAACACACTACGGAAAGAGAGGGGCCAATCAGTTCCCGAGTTCACCAATAGATTCCATACCTTGCGAACCAAGCTGGGTATCAAAGACTCCAAACGACATTTGGTTCTGAAATACCATGGGGCTCTACACAGATACATCCAAACCGAAATGGATTTCTTGGACATCTCATCACTCGGTGTTGCCTATCGATATGCTGTTAAAATCGAGCAGAAATTTAAGCACCAGAACAAATGGGAGCTCGGGTCTGCAAATCCACAACAACCAAAGTATGACAAAGACAACCCTAATGAACAGTCTCCCAAAAACCAGTCCAAGACACAGGAAAAGAAGGGTCACGGGAAGACAAAGAAGGACACCGGAAAATGGTGTGATTTCCACAAAAGCCCCTGGCACAACACCGATGAATGTCGCTCAAAACAGTTATTGGTGGCTGAGATCAAATACAAGGAGACGAACCCTAATTCAAAATCTGATTCTAAAAATACAGGTAAAGGACAGATCATTGACGTAGACCCCACTGCTATTGTCGCGACCGCAACAATTCAACCAGAAGAACCAACAGATCCTGAAGAGGGGGAGCACCTTTTTGATTCACAAATGTGGGTGAAGGGGACCCCACTGCATTTTATTCTTGATAGAGGAAGCCATAAGAACCTCATCTCAGCAGAGGTCGTCAAACAATTGGGATTGTTGACAACACCACACCCGCAACCATACAACATTGGGTGGCTTCGCCAAGGATGAGATCTTCATGTCAGCTAGTAATTTCGATTGTCATATGACATCCAACCCTTCAAGGATGAGGTATTATGTGTTGTTGCCCCACTGGATTTCTGTGATGTTCTCTTGGGCCAGCCATATATGTGGAAGCACCTTGATATTTATGAGTCTCGACCCCGTAGTGTCATTGTTACTTTGGGGGGCCATCTCTATAGAATACCAGAGGTAGTTCCAACTATTGTTTCACCTAAAAAGTGTCGCAAGGTATTATCTCATACTGCAAAAATTAGCTTCTTCACAATCTGTGCAAAAGGGGAATAGAAGGACATTACAACCACTACAGTCTCGCCCCCTGCACCTTCTATCCAATAGAAGAAGGTCGAAAAGGTTGCAACAAAGAACAAATATTCCTTCTGCACACCTTCCTCTCATGTAGCTCAAATTTTTGAACAACCTCAACTTCAACAGGTTCATGATAGACATCCACAAACTAAGCAGCGTGACGTCTCCAACAATACAAGTAGCTCACCCAGATGCAAATCCAACAAACGCTTTTCCCTCTCCCCCGAGAACTCAACGCAATGGAGACCATTGATTCCTAAGGAGAGAGGATTGATCCAGGTGGATATCGGTGGCTACCCATCTTTTCCGATTGGCTCAAAACAAATTTCTGGCAATTTTGGCAATTTACTATTTTTAGCAAGTTTTAACTTCTGGGGCCATTTTGAGTGCCTAAATGAAGGTTTTTTTAGATTGAGGTTCTCAATTATATTCAAAGGTATGATTGAGCCCCCAAAATTAATCTCCTCAACGATACCTTTCCAACGAGCTATCATACGCCTAAAACGGAGATCGTATGCAAAAGTTACGACCCCGGGAAGTTGATGTACTAACTTACCCAAATGGGGCCCACATGACTTTTGGCGCTTCATCTCCTAGGGTTAGGTTTTTAGATATCTAGGAATTTTGGCATTCCTGTTTATTGTAAAAAAGCGTCTAGAGCCTCATTGTAATCATCTTCTTGCGAATGCGAGTAGGCGTCACATCTCTTCTCAGAGATAAGCTGCCACCATTCTAGCGAGTTTTTCACTCTGTATTTTTATAGTCTCTGTACATTTCTTTCATTAATACAAATCATGTATTACTGTATATATGTGTTTATGGTTGCATCTCTAATATATTTCTGTTATATTACTGGATATACGCGATATCTCCGTGCATTTCTTTATTATATCTCCACTCTCATTTTGTGCTGAAAATAATCTGGATCAGAGTTGCATGATTTAGTTTTTTTTTTTTATTGAACCTGGTCATTCAAGTTCCATAAATGAAAACACACTAATTTTCATAGCTTCCTATTATTAGCTTTGTTTTCGACAAGATTTTAAATATAATACACATATTCATCACCAACAAAATTGTAGAAACTTATCTAGAGCTATATATTCATATTCCAAATACCTATCTATCTATAGATAGATAGGTAGACATATAGATAGATCATAATTCTAAGATACATAGGTATTTTGTTTCTGGTATAACTTTTAGTTTTCTCACCCATCTATAAAAAGAGTTATATGGTGCACAACTACAAACCAAGACCTAAACACTAAATAGAAAAATTATTGATTATGTTAAGACCCTTAAACCTATTATTAATGCTTTGTTTTTTATTATAGGGATTCACTAAGTCTACTAATTTTTAAAAATATAAATTTAACATTAAAAGATATGCAATAATAGTGGTGCACAACTGCTAAGGGTTATCTACAACTATGTAAATTTGTTTCAAGAAATATTTTCATTTAGGTGCTAAATTAACATCTTAACATGAACCTGTGCATTATATTCTAGAGGTAAAATAACATACCATTGTTAGAAGAGCATGAATTTCATATGATTTATAAAAAAAATCCATAACTAAAAGTTATATATCGCAAAAGTTAATTTTCAATTTCAAATGTTTCATATGTTTACACCATAATCTAATAAGTTGTGTATCTACCTTGAATAATACCTCCAATTCAACTAATTTCCATATTTGTAGATATCCATTACAACTAACATTTCATGAAAATGAATCATTAGCTTGCACCACTCCATATATGATAATAAGAACAATGTGAGCCTCAAAGAGGAGTCTATTTGTTCCCACAACCAAAATTGTGTTAATAGGTGTGCCACCCTCTCTTACTCCTTTTATCAATGCTATTGTTCTAGTTAATCTTTCTCGATGCTAGTGTCATTGTTAATCTTACGATGAAGGTCATGTACTAGATATTTATCTAAAGCAACTTCCACCAAGATTTTACTGTCATACACAAAATTAGTTTAAGTGACATTTTTGGGTTTGATTATCATAACCTTTTTTTCCTGTGTTTACTAAGATACCCATTATAGAAAATAAATCATTAAGAACTTTTACTTCCTTGATATTAGATGGTCACCTCATCATTAGAAAAATAACAACATTAAGAATAAGGACGACGATTATTCCATCTAAAGTAGTGCTAGCACAACTTCCTTCTCTCAAACATGCCTCTAATTTGTCAAAGTCAATGCAAAATAGGGTAGAAGGTAAGGGTCAACATTGCTTAACTCCTATATTAAAATCAATTTCTTTTGACCTGCCCTTGGTGTTCAAGAATTAGCAAAATCATTCTTGGTCAAACTTATTAGAATGGATCTTAACTCAAAATCCTGGTATCTCCATGAATATATATTCAAACTCTTTCAAGACTGTGGAGTCTCCAATGTGTGGCACCTTATTATTAGGTGTCTCTTCCATCTGTGTGACAAATATTTGACATCCTTTTCTGTAACTCTTCTTCAGCTGCAAAGCTTAAACCTCTATGACAGTTGCTAGTCTAGGAATTCCTTATATTGTCCTTAGGTTTCCTTCCTCATCCAATAAAGTAAATTCTTTGTTATAAAAATATAATACATCATGGTGTTGGTCCAACCAATTCATACAAATTAGGAAATCATAGGAACCTAAAGGTATAATATTTAAATTTGCACTCGTGTTTAGTCAATTCCTATTCATTGGACATGCCTCAACCATTTCATTAATTTTTCTTTGATCTCATGTATCTAGATGCACCATCCAACGTTTTCCAAGCTTGATTAATTGAAATTGAAACCTTTCCACCATCTTAGGATCTAGATAATTATGACTAGCTCCTGAATGAATTAAAATAACAATGAGTTGATTATTGATGTTACATTCCACTTCAATCATATGCGACTGAAACTCATATTGCTTGTCATCCGCTGCTGCATAGATATTAGGTACACTTCTTCACATTTCCTCTGTACATGTGATCTCCCTTACAACCCAAACATTGAATAGGTGGTTTCATTGGCCTTTGTCCTAATGACTCTGTCATTTTGGATTCTTTGGAAGTTGGATGTTCCTAATAATTATTTCTGAAGAACGGTGGCTTAGTCCCTTTCTTACTCTGTTCCATATTACTTTTCTTCTTTTCTTCCCAAGATTTCTTGTAAAATGCTTTCCCTTTTTGTTGATCATAAAGACACTTAGCTCTTCTTATTGTTTCCTTCAATTTTTTTGGATAATCATATTGTATTCTATCGCTGATAAATGATGGCATCCCACTCAAATATATTTGAATATTAACCTGATCATCCTTGAGGAAGGAAACATATTTAAACACCTCTAAAAACCTCCTTTCATACTCATCTATAGTCATACTCCCAAGTTTGATTTCAAAGAACCCTTTTGTTTTCCTAACATAGTACCTGTTAGTCAAGTATTTCCTTTCCTTTGAAAATACCTCTTGAATTCTCTCCAAGTCACCTTATTCTCGTAGATATGTTTTACTTTCACATATTGGTCCCACCACATTGATGCTTTTCCCTTGAGCTAATAAATAACAATTCTACCTTTTGCTAGTGAAGAGTATTTATGCAACTGAAAATACTTTATCATATTTAGCAGCCAAGTTTCTGCATCCTCATCCTTTTTTGTGTTCAGTAACAAAATTAGGAGGCTTTATTTTGTTCATTTCCCCCTGTTGTTCATCCACCCCAATCTTCTTAGGTTTCTTGACAGGACTTGAACTACTACATGCTCTCCTAGTGGAATGCCTTGGAGAGTGATGGTGTTATCTACCAACACTTATACTACACACTCATCTTCCCCTCTTGTCATGATACTTATAGCTTCATGATCTGCTTGACTCAGTCTGGTTATCCATCTTCTCTATTATGTCCAAGCTCTACATTAGCTTCATGGTGAAATCTTCTTTTTGCTCCTTGGATTTCATAATCCTCTCATTTTCATCTTTATTACTCAGGACATCCCTTTTCAAACTTTTTATGGTTTCCACCAAGTTCATTCTTTTATCCTTACCTTCTCCATGTCCATCTGAATTTGTACCTTCATTACTCACATGGACATACTTTCCTTTGATCTCTTCTTCATGGTTGTAAATCCCCTGCACATCTTCCATGATTCTAAAGTGGTGATGATCCTGCTATGATCTAATGCTTGTTAACTCTGCAAAATGTGCAGCCAACAAAATTTGTTAGGTTAAACAAGTTAACAAAACCATGAAATGATGTACAATTCCGTTTTCATATAACATCATAATTCTTTCTTCTGATTTCTAGTGAAGTTAATTTCCCCATCAACTTCTCGCACACTACTTCTCAATTATTAGCATGGGCCAATTTTACATATGCCGTGCTAAAACATAGTGCATCTATTGCGCGGAAATAAATAATGTGCATATTTTCTATCATGCACCAATCTCTATTGAGCACAACTCATGTGTCACATACCAATACTCGAAACGCACTATAAGCACTACACTACACAACACTGAGGATTTTAATGTGTTCGCACTACGTGCCCAACTTCAAACGCTCACCTTTTAATGCCAATATTTGACCCTTTTTATCATGCACCTATATTCTATGCATGCCACATGTTATATATGACATAGTGCCAAAATTTAGTGTACATATCCCGTGCATCCTTTAACTTCTACACAACACCAATGTTCAATGTGCATACTTACGCAACATCATTTCTCCACACCACTCACTCCACATAGTTCAATATTCATTTCTTAATGCACACACCTACACATCTCACTCTTCTGTGCATCATTACTTCTTAGCACACACCCTTCTCTCAACACTTAACTAATTTTTCATAGATCTTGATGCAAAAATTGGTGCTTTTACTCGATTCTCAACCAATTTCAACCATGAACATTCTGCAATCTCTGAAATTTGTTAAGTTTCACTCCAGTACATCCAAATTCAACCTCTACAACCACAAATTCTTGAGTGTGCCACTGGTTGACATTTTTGGTGCGAATTTCCCCAAGTCTTTCATAAATTTAGCAACAGAAATTGGTGCTTTTACCCAATTTCACTCAAGTGTTGCAAATTTCCATCATGAACATATTGTAACTGAAAATTTGGCCACTCTCGAATTCAATTCTCTGCGAAAAATGCTTCAGCATGATGTTAACTCAACCCATCCAGGTTCAGTGTTGCAGATTAGGATATGATACCATATTTTAACACCCCCAACCACTTCCTGGGAAATGCCACTTAAAAATTTCTTACTATGGTACTATATTTTAGCATACCCGACCACATAGGTCGAGTCACATCACATCAAAATTCTTTGTCATGGACTTTGATACAAATCTATAGCATACCTATGCTACCAAACTCTTCTCTAATACTAATTCTAATGACCCTTTTCTTATTAATATGAATAATTTCATAAATAATCCTAAACATTAGCTAAATTATAATTAATTATTATATAACCTTAATTAATTATATGTTATTAATTAATTATTTTGATTATAATTAGCTGAAGTATGATTAACTCCTTAATTAAGAGTTAATGAATGATTAATTATTAAATGAGATATTAAATGATTAAGTATTAAACTAATGGTTAGTGATTAATTGATTATTAATTAAGTAATTGATTAATTATGTATTAAACAAATGGGGGAAAATAAAATATAAGGTTAAATGGGGTTCCGTATCCCATGAGGGATAACGTAACCCATACGTAAAAGGGAAACATTTAATAAAGGATAAGACCATTAATAAGACATAAATGAACAGATAAGGCATTAATTAATGGATAAGGTGTTTGGTGGGGAGTAAAGGTGCGAGGGCGG
>ML779612.1:605467-623895 GCA_009831015.1 Picea engelmannii | reverse complement strand
GGTGTTCTAAGGAGCAGGTTCAAGCGAAGGTTCAAGCGAAGGTTCAAGCTGCTGCAGATAGTAGCATCAGAGACAGGTATTTAAACTCAAAATTGTGAATTGTTTACTTAAATTTAATATTTATTGCCAAATTTTATTTACGCCACTATGGAGATAGTTTTGCAAATTATGAAAATTATACTTCTTAAAAGATTACAGAAATTAAGTAATTTGGTAGAAATAGAAGTGTCTTTAGAAATAGAAGTGTCTTTACGAATCTGGTCTTTACATCTATATAAATGTCTTTAAAATTCTGGGCACTACACCAATTACCAACAATTCTAATGAAATCACTCTGACACAACTCTGTCATTAATTAAAATATGAAAACACATTATGCAATGTGTAATTATATACATATTAATCACATAATTATACATAATCATTAACAAAATTATACATGCAACTTAAAAAACATAAATCCAAGTCAACGATTGCATAAATATTATTGCAAACATAATTTAACACACAATTGTCACTTATCTTTGAATAAAAGAAACTAATTGTGGGAATACCTTTCACGTTCCTCCCAACCTTAGACCGCATTGTTCATCAAAATCAATAGCAGGTCATCCCTGATATGATGCTAAACTCCACTTGGATAAGGGTTCCCAACTAGGCTAAAGTATCTCACTCATAGCTAACTCAGTCATAGGTGACTCAATTGGAAGAAAGTTCGTCACAGATGCCAATTGGCACTAACAACCTGCATTTTCTCATTACATACATGTATGTCCCACCCTAGGAAGTGTGCCCCTTCTCTTCTCAATAGTCCTTCAACTACCCCACATCCCTTACAGGGCTTCAACAACAAGCCAAACAAGAAGTATCAGATCCCTGTCGCTGCAATTTGGCACCTCGGGAAATAATTCCCAACAATTCTCTCACCTGGAGAGAATGCAATCTCCCATGGGCCTGACAACCCACCTCTTCATTCTATCTCTTCAGGCTAATCCATATACAGGTATCTACGACAATAATCAACGTATTGGTCATAATAATAATCGACTCATGAAAATAACAATCAAGTTCACTCCCTGAACAACTATATCTCAGAAAAAGAGACTCGATGACAGAGAAGTCGACCCCCTCACCGCTCGGTTGCCCCAAGAATACTCATTGAACGATCCTCTCTGACAAAATAATTCTAGAATAGACTAAGTCCAAACTATTTGACTACACATTCCCAGCTTAACACCTTTGAGGTTGAGGACTGCCTTCATTCCACAACATGTTCCCAACCTAACACTTCTCATGTTGAGAACTGCCTTCAGCAACTTGTCCCCTCCTTAGGACTTATGATATAATAATATATCCTAACTTTGCAATTTTTAAGGAATATTAATTCAATATTCCTCACTTTATTCTTTTTAAAGAAATGTTAATAAAATATTCCTTTTTGGGTTTAAGCCCCTTTAACCCAGCCCCCTTGACCTCAACTATTGGAGTTTAAGCCACCCAAACTCTTTTACGTGGTTGGTTTTTGGTAGGGATGTATTTTCATTAAATTTTCATCTCATTACATTTGCATTCTCAATATCGCAGTATTGATCTATTGTATCAAGGCTCACCAGTCTCAAAACATAAAGTTCGCTCACTAAACCGGTGTGCGCAGAACTTATGGGTCTCACACACTCTTTATTCAGTGCACCACCCTCGTGCCCTTTACGCATGTGCGCGTTACATCATGACTTATATGCAAAATACTATGTTGGCCTTCAAAACCTGCACACTAAGCCAATGTGTGTTGAATCCAGGGTTTTGCACATATTCCTTCAGTGCACCATCCTTTCACACTAACACTTGTGTGCGTTGCATTCATGAAGTTGTTTCACTTTCAATGCGCTATTCCTATGTACTTACACTGGTGGAGTCAAACAATCAAACTTGTTATTGCGCGCACTCCTATGTACTTTCAATTGCGTGCACTCCATTGATGTGAGATCCCCGTGCACTAACTTAATTCGTGCAGAACCAAACAATCAAACTTGTTATTTCAGCTCACCAGATTACATTGATATTTACACTTGGGGATCAACCTACGGTTATTACAAAGGGTTATCTACAACTATGTAAATTTGTTTCGAGAAATATGTTCATTTAGGTACTAAATTAACGTCCTAACATAAACCTATGCATTATATTATAGAGGTAAAATAACATACCATTGTTAGAAGAACATGAATTTCATATGATTTATACAAATTTTCCAGGACTAAAAGTTATATATTGCAGAAGTTAATTTTCAATTTCAAATGTTTCATATGTTTACACCATAATCTAATAAGTTGTGTATGTACCTTGAATACTACCTCCAAGTCCACTAATTTCTATATTTGTAGATATCCATTACAACTAACATTTCATGACAATCAATCATTATCTTTCACTAATCCATATATGATAATAAGAACAATGAAAGCCTCAAGAGTTTATTTGTTCCCACAATCAAAATTGTTTTAATAGGTGTGCCACCCTCTCTTAAACCTTTTCTCAATGTTATTGTTCTAGTTAATCTTTCTCAATGCTACTTCTATAGTTAATCTTATGAGGATGGTCGAGTACGCGAAATTTGTTTGAAGCAACTTCCTTCCAGATTTTATTGTCATACACAAAATTAATGTAAGTGACCCTTTTGGATTTGATTATCATAACCTTTTTTTTTCTTGTGTTTACTAAGATACTGAGTCTAGAACAAAAATCCTTAAGAACTTTTACTTCCTTGATATTAGAGGGTCACTTCATCATTAGAACAATAACAATATTAAGAAGAAGGATGGGGACTATTCCATCTAAAGTAGTGCTAGCACAACTTCCTTCACCCAAACATGCCTCTAAGTTGTCAAAGTCAATGCAAAAGAGGGTAGGGGGTAAGGGTCAACCTTGCTTAACTTCTATATTAAAATTATTTTTTTCTTACCTACCGTTGGTGTTCACTAGTTAGTAATATCATTCTTCTTCAACCTTATTAGAATGACTCTTAACTCAAAAGGAACCCTTAGATCTTTTAATTTATTCCAAAGGTTATTTCTTGGAACAATGTGAAGAGATTTTAAAAAGTTGATGAAGCAATAAATTAGATTGGTTTTATCATTACTCTTAGGTGTAATTAGATGGTCTAGAGTTGAATGATAGCTACTAAAAATAGCTTGACTTTTATCCGTTATTCAATGACTTTCTAAAGAAATATTAATGTTCTTTTCCAAAATAATTCCATATAACTTTGTTAAGAGAGTGCTAATCATATAGATGTTGTAATTTGAGAGTTATTTTTTCTCCACTTTTATAAATAAGAAAAAAAAACTACCAAATTAAAAAAATTATAAATGTAAAATATTAAAATAAATCTTTTAATTTTCAAAAATAATATTAGAAAATAATATTAGAAAATGTGAATGAAATTTCTTTAAAATCACAAGATTAAGAATTTTCATGATGTGATGAAATTTCTTTAAACTTACAAGGTTAAGGATGAATTTAAAAAGTAACGTGTCAATGAGAATTTAATTTTATAAAATTTCTCATTGCAATTTAGCATTATATTTGCCATGATAAAAGTAACATTCCCTTGAAATATTTTACCTCAGAAAATGACCATAAACTTATGCTGAATTATATTTTATTATTTAAAAAAAAAAATCGTTAAAGAGTAATACAAATAATACTATCAACGTGCTCTTCAAAGAAGTGCATTCTTGTGAAAAACGCAATCAAAGGTCCATGAACCATGTCGTAATTACAAAAAAATATGATCTGATGAGAGCGGTAAATTGTATATATTACTAGCACAGCATCTTCAATGCATAGCCATCAGATTAGGGTTTAAGATTAAATAAGGTTAAAAGATCATTAATTGTGCCCATAGGTGTACACCTTTCTGCGTAACAAGCCATAGCTCCATAAACTATGTAACAATATCTGATGGCAACATGCGGTAAACTGTATATACTACAAACCATAGCTCCCTGAACTATGTATCAATTATTGAAAAGAATAATATCTGATGGCAGCATGCGGTAAACTGTATATACTACAAGCCATAGCTCCCTGAACTATGTAGCAATTATTGAAAAGAATAATATCTGATGGCAGAATAGGCAGGAATTTATAGACTGTCGGAGGCATCAATTAGGTTTCCTACAGCTTGTTCGGATCTCTCCACTTGTGCCTGTGAGAGGATTGATGTTTCCCATATTCACCATAGCAGAGCCGAAGTCCGTAAAAAAGGTGTTCTGATTGGTGCTGTAGGTAGTAACCTGGGAGTCCGTAGAACCTCCGTTATACAGCTGCTGGTCGGAGTGGAGAAGTCCCTTTTGGCTTCTGAGATTATTGTAGTAATTGTTGTCGAAAGTGGTTGGAGTAACGAGATCCAAAGGTGAGAGGTTACCGTCGCTTCCTGTACTCGGGCAGTTTGTCTTCAGGGAAGTGGCGAATGCTGTGTTGACATTCGATTCGTTGTATATGCGAGTCCTAAAACTTGTGCACCGCGCTTGACCAATGGTATGCGCACCTAGTTCAATACCAGAGTCTGAATTAAGATTTCAGATCATATGGTGGGCATATCGTGTTAAATCTCCATGAAATAGATACTAGGAGACATATTATATACCTGAGAGAGCAACCATATCCTTAGTTGAAAGACCCTTAGCTTGAAAAGATGAGATGAGAGCGCTCAGATTTGAAGTGGGAGCCGGAATGTCTGTGTTTGCAGCGCTTAGGCTGGCAGTGATCGAGTCTCTCCTTCCAAGCATCACTGTCCATGTTGGGCCTCCCAACTACGATCAACAATATTGAAGATAAAATCTAATTAGGAATATTCAAGTACCACCTCGATTGTTCATATAAATGATGAAGCAGTAATCAATTACTTGGATAACAAAAAATTATGGATATGAATGTGAATTAGGATGAGAAAACGTAGGGCGCTAGATAATTACTTCGACAACGGAATCTCGAGCAGCAATAGCCAAAATATCAGCGCATGATACGACTCCGCTGCAGACTGCTTCCACTTGGGACTTGATGGTGTCTATCACATCGAAACCCCTTACCGAATTGTTGTTTGGAACAGCTGTTTTCTCCCCAGTTATACTCGAAGAGTCGTCCAACAGCACAGAGCCATCGCATCCCTGCAAAACCACTCTTGTTTTTAACAATAACGACAACACAGAACATCACGGTGTACCGATCTGAAGAAAACAGAGAATGGATTTCAATGGAGGAACCAACAAACGAAAACATTAGGTTACATTAACGAAGCAGTCGTGAAAGTGAAGGCGGAGGAGTGATGCCCCCATCCGCTTCTCTTTGGCCACCGCTTGCTTCACTGCGGCCTTCACCGTTGCCAGTGCTGTGGGACATGATGTATTATAATACGTTGAGCTCAGCTGCGCGTACGCGGTGGCCGAACACAAAACCAAAGCGATACAGGCGAGAAATCGCATTGCTGTAGATGAAGCCATGTTGCTTCGACGAAATGCAAAATACAGCGCAATGCAATGAAATCGACGAAATGAAATGCAGCTCAATGTAACGAAATAAACGAAATGAAATGCAGCACAATGTAATGAAAACTTGGACGGAATGAATGGTATTTATAGTTGCAAGTCTTCGGCCCGTCGCGTTCCAGTTGGCGCGACACCCACATTAACGCGTACAGAAAAGACTGGACACCCCATTCATTTTCTATCTTCTTTCTGAATACGTCGTGAAAAGCTCGAACTCTGTTTCCTACCATTCTTCGGCTCCCGACTCGTAGATTTCGTTGAATGTGGGTCCTATATAATCGACGCGCTTAAGCCGACCAACAAGAATCCGAAGCTTCAAACATCGAAAACCTCTGGGAAATTATCTCGTTATATGAGGTTGCTTAAAGTGGAGGAATACATGAAAAACTTTACACATAAGACTGATGTAAGATAAGAATAAGATAAGAATTTTATGACAACATTTCAACATCAATGGAATTAACACTGAGTAAAGGTATAACTTGTTAACACTATTAATTTAGTACTAGCCACAACCACTTTATAAAAGTGGTTGATATACACTCATCGGGATTGGTCTCATTAGTTTGGAAAGGTGAAACATGAGACAGATCTGCCTATATCAACCACTTTTATAAAATAGTTATTGCTAGTTGACGGTGAACCTCTCCTCTCTAAAAAAAACTATTAATATATTCTTACATAATTAATAAAATAATTGAATTTTATATCAGTGTAATGTGTACAGCCTGAGTGGGCCTAATAGTTAAGAACATGTGTTTCCTCTTAAGAGGTCACAGGTTCAAATCCAGAGGGGGGTAGGGTATGTATACCTTCGTAGACTTTACCAGTCAAATCACTGGGCGGAGGGGGGTCCCTTGTCCCACAAACAAGGGGGTCTCATACACCAATTTGGTGTGCTTGCTTGGTTTTGACCTTAAAAATAGATTATTATTATTATTATTAATATATATTGTAAAATATAAATTGATTAACAAAATAATACATTAATGACTAATAAAATAATACACTAAATATAATAAAGTAATACATGTAATCTAATAAATTAAAAACATTATTAAAGTAATAATAAAAGAATAATGTAACATATATATTAATTAAGTAAATACATTTATAAAGGAAAACATATTTTCTTTAAAATATTAATACTTTAGTATATTATTAAAAAATTAATAAAATTTTAATAAATTATTAAATTAATTATAAAGTAATACATTAGTCATAAAAAAAATACATTAATAATATATTCAAATAAACAAAATATAAATGCATTATTAAATTAATTATAAGGTAATACATTATTAATGAAATATACATTAATAGTGTATAAATAAATTAATGTGATATTATATAAATGAATTAATGTATTAATAATATATTAATTAATGTATTAATAAGTAAATATATTGAAGTGTTAATGTATTGATTAATTAAAGTATCAATACATTATTGTAAAATGTGATGTATTATAATGTAATAAGTTAATTAATAAAAATCTTAATAATGTATTTTATTAATTAATTAATTAATACATTATTAAACTATACATACATTAACATATTAATAAAATGTTAATTTAACAATAAGTTAATAAAATAAAATCACATTAAAAATACAATAATAATAAAATTTAAATAAAGTAAAAACACATTTATAATACATTAATGTATTATATTATTATATTAAAGTATTGATACAATAAAACATTATTTATATATTAATTAAATACATTAATGTATTATATTATTATATTAAGATATTAATACAATAAAACATTTTTATATATTGATAAAGTATTAAAACATTAATAAAGTAATAAAATATTAACAATATATTAAAATATTGATGAGATAATGCATTAATAAACTAAAGTATTATTGTATTAATTAAATAATATATTAATGATATATAAATTAATGTATAATATAGTAAATAGAAGTATTAAAAAGTTAATATAATTTATAAATTAAAATATTAAAACATTAATGAGTAACTTGTTTTATGGATGTAATGTATTAATTGATTAATAATAATGTAAAGTAAATGATTTAATTAATGTAATGTATAAATTAAATTATGTATACATTAATGTATAATAAAATGTATTATTGAAATTAATAAATACCTTAATATAATATTAAATAATATAGTGTTAAACAGTTAATATAATAATAAAGTAAAAATACATTAAAATTACTTTATAACATTATTATATAAATCATAACATTAATATATTACATAACATCAATTCATTAATACAATATTCATCTATACATTAATTCAATTAATACAATAATCATTAATACATTAACACAATTTGCTACATTAATAAAGTAATACATTGAAAATATATTGATAAGCTAATAATATATTAAGAAAGTATTAATACATTAAATTTACACTTTATACTATATTAAATTAATTATTAGTATTTTATCTTTATTAATGTATTAACAATTAAATTTAAACATTACATTAATGCATTGTATTGAGTTATTACTAAATTAATTCTTATAAAGTAATACATTAGTAATGCAAAAATACATTAATGTAATATTACATAAATGAAATAATATATTAATGATCTATTAATTAATGTATTAATATGTAAATAAATTAATTTAATAATGTTTTAATGTATTGATTAAGTATTACATTAATACAATGTATAAATTAAAGTATCAATGTGCTAATGTATAATTTGATGTATTAATGTAACGGGTTAATTAAAAAAATATTAATAATGTATTAATACATTGATAGAATAATACATTAATGTACTAATGTATTGATGTATTAATTAAATAATACATCAATGATATTTAAATTAATGTATAAAATAATAAATACAAGTATTAAATGTATTAAATAATTGAAAAATTAATGTAATTTATAAATTAAAGTATTAAAACATCAATGTATAAGTTATTGTATGAAGGTAATATTGGGCTATGTATGTCATTGCAATGTTGAGCTATGTCTGTCACATTAGGTTCTATGCATCACATAGCAACAAGGGGTTATGTTCGTCACATTGCGAAATTTGGAAATGTTTGTCACATTGTGACGTCACATTGCGTTGCTAGGCGTTACTACGTTACATTGGGACATTAGGTTATATGCATCACATAGCAACAAGGGGTTATGTTCGTCACATTGCGATGTTTGGAAATGTTTGTCACACTATGACGTTAGAATATGCATGTATATCACACCATGGTGCTATGGTTCGTCATATAGTTATGACGAGTCTATTTGCATATCATTGCGACGTCAGAAAGTTCATTGCATTGTCACAAAGGAAAGATTTTTGTAACATAAGATTTTTGTAACATAATGACAGGGCTAGGTTCATCACATTACAACGACAAGGCTATGTTCTTCAGATTGCAACATCCATATATGTTTGTCACATTCTGACGTTATTATGTTTATCACATTACAACATCCATTTTTGTTCGTCACACTGCGATGAAAGGGCTATGTTCATCACATTGTGATGTCTGTATATGTTTGTCACATTATGACATTACTATGTTTGCGATGACATGGATATGTTCAACACAATGCCATGACATGACTATTTTCATCAGATTGTAACAAGGTTAGGTTCATCACATTTCAGTGTTACTACATTAGACATATTTTGATATCCATTTATGTTTGTCCCATTGTGACGACAAAGATATGTTCATTACATTGCGATGTGTGTATATGTTTGTCACATTGCGACATTACTATGTTTGCAATGACATATATATGTTCGTCACATTGCAATGAAAGGGATATCTTCATCAAATTATGACAACAAGGCTATGTTCATCACATTGCAACGTCAAGATATTTTCATCACATTTTGACGTTACTATGTTTGTCACATCACGACATCCTTTTTTTCATCACATTGCAATGAAAGGAATATGTCCATCACATTGCAACATCTATATATGTTTGTCACATTATGAAATTACTATGTTTGCAATGTTAGGGTTATGTTTGTCACATTACGATGACAGGGATATGTTCATCACGCTGCAACGACAAGGTTATCATCATCACATTATGATGTCTGTATATGTTCGTCACATTTCAACATTACTATTTTCATCACATTACTGTGAGCCTATTTTGTTAAATTGTCATGATAGGGCAATGTTCATTGCATTGGATCGTTCGCATATGTTCGTCACATTGCGATGTTAGGAAATGTTTGACACATTACGACATCGAGACCATGTTGATTATGGTTAACCATTTTGGACCATGTTTTATTATGGTTAGCCATGGTTTATTGTCACATTGCAATGTTGATAAGGTTTTATTTGTTAGATTGTGACATCAAGTTTTGTTCATCACATCACCTCATAAGGTTATGGTCATCACATTGCAACATAGCGTTTTTTCTTATCACACTATGGAATTAGAATATGTTTATTACATTTTGATACTGGGTTATATTTGTCACATTGCAACGTCAAGGAATTGTTGTCTCATTGCAATGTTGGGCTATGTTTGTCACATTGCGACATTAGGTTGTTTATGTCACATTGCGACAATGGGTTATGTTTGTCATATTGTGAAATTTACAAATGTTTCTCACATTATGACATTAGGATATTTGTGTCACATTGTGACAACGAGGCATATGTTTGTCATATTGCGACATTTTGAAATCTTTCACACATTATGATGTTAAGATATTTGTTTCACATCACATTGCGACAATAGTAAATTTTTGTCACTTTGGGACGACAAAGCTATGCTTGTCACATTCTAGAAATAGGGCTAGGTTCATAACCTTGCTTTGTTACTATGTTTTTCAAAATGTTACAATGACGACGAAGCTATGATGGGGATATGTTCATCACATTGAGACAATAGGACTATTATGATCACATTGCAACAATACTATGTTAGTCATATTGCAACTTTGACTTTACTTTTCATATTACAACATTGGGTTATGTTTGTCACATGACAAGGTAGGTTCATGTTCCACACATTATGGAAATAAAGTTTTCTCCATGTTTTTCAAGAAAATATAACAAAGTGTTTCATTTGTCACAAAGATAGGAACTTTGAACTCATGTGATGTATTACATAGAAAGAAACTTAGAATCATATTTGTTCTAAAGAAATTGATAAAAAAACATCTTTAACTTTAGAGATGATGATTTTTAGTTGTTCTAAATAAGTCTCCCACCCATACAAACCTTTAATTAAATTCCACATAGACACACACATATAATTTTTTTATTAAAACCCCTATACTAAAAACAATATAGTCCATACACTCATTAAACTATATTTTCTAATCATTAAAATAAATGGATGTCTTACAACACCCTTTATATAATATAACTAATTATGTATGTTCATAATAACTAATAGTATAGTTAATTATTATTATTATTTAATAATCATTAATTATTAATGTATCATGTATAATAACAAAAAAGTACTATTAATATTGTATTAATAATATTTGTAATGTATATAATTTTTACTATTAATAAAGTATTAATAATAGTTTATTAATAAATTTAATAAAATATTGATATGTATTAATGATTATTAATAAAGTTGTATTAATAATATTAATAGTTATTATTATTATTAACTAATAATAATAATTAAAACCCCTTGTATATTAATAATAACAATATTAATCATCCTTATTAATTCTAACAATCCTAGCAACACTAACCTTAATAACCCGAACCCAAATCTTAATAACCATTCACCTTAATATATTATTAATACATTATTTCTAACATAATTAAGCATTAATATTAATTAATAATTATTATATAAAATAAGTGTGTACTAATCCTAATAATCCAAACCTTAATAACCATTAACCTTCATATATTATTAATATGTATTTTTAATATGATTAAGCATTAATATTAATTAATAATCATTATATAAATGACATGTGTAATCTTAAAAGAACTCCTTTATAATATAATTAATTACTTGTATTAATAATAACCAATAATAAAGTTAATTATTTTTATTATTATTACTTAATATTTATAAATGTATTATGTTTAATAACAATAAAGTATTAATAATATTTTATTAATAAAATTATTAATGAATATGATTATGACCATCACATTAGTAAAATATTATTATATATTAATATTTTGATTAATAAATTATTATTAACAATATTAATAATCCTAACCCTAACATAAATTAATAATTTTTGTTTATTCTACAAAAATAACCAATAAAAACACAAATCATAATTCTTATGCTATTAGTAGCCACCATATATTCCATAAAATTGTATGTTGTTATAAATACATTGTTTGATTTTGGATTTAATTTTGAATTATCAATAAAATAGAGAAATTGGGCGCAGCTTGTCTAGGAACCTAGTAGGCATATGCAACGCTCTGAGTTGTCTGCATGCGCAAATCATTGAGAATTGGAGAACCCAGGTTTTTCAATAACTCTTATTGTGCTTATATTTAAAAGTCCAAAACTCTTAGAACAATGAAAATCCCATCCTTCTTCAGTAACCCACCTGGTCTCATCTTCAAAGCAAAGCTGTCGTATCATAGATTTCTAGAACTCGCATGCTGCATGCGGTTCCACTATGGAGATAATCTGTTAGTTTTGGATATCACTGAATTAATTTGCAAGGCTTTTACAACTATGAGTTTATATAATTTATTATCTTTATCTTAATCAATAGGTTGGTTTGGAGATTACTGGATTAATTTTCAAGAATTTTCTAAGCATTAATTTATATAATATATTATATTTAACATTTAATTTTTCTTAATTGAAATGATTGATATTATAGATTATAACAAAAATATAGAGTGAAAATTTTATTTAACAATTTAAAAAAAAAATCCAAATGATCTTTATACTAATTTATCTCTTTGTCCCACAAGGAGG
This sequence comes from Picea engelmannii, assembly GCA_009831015.1. Lineage (NCBI taxonomy): Eukaryota > Viridiplantae > Streptophyta > Pinopsida > Pinales > Pinaceae > Picea > Picea engelmannii. The sequence goes on along the minus strand of ML779612.1, from coordinate 611,431 downwards.
GTGCGCGGTAAGAGTATATGGTCCGGTGCGGTTTAATAGAGTATACGGTTCGGTGCTACATGCAAAAGAGATGGGAAATGGCCGATTTTTCCGAAGAGTTTAAAAAAATTGAAATGATTGATATAATAAATATATAACTAAACATAACAGAATCCACTGAAGGCTCTGCATATGAGTCAACGGGTCTGTTTCTTTTGGATCCGACTCTACCATTGCATCTGTAACCGGCCAAATAGCTGCTACTGAAAGGTACGTCGGTGACGATGGTGGCGAAATAGCTAGTACATTACATAAACTCTGCAAAATTATATTACATATAAGAATTAATAAACAAAATTAATAACAAAAATTAAGAATTGTAAACCCTAATTATAAATTTAAAATACTTTATCATTGTCCGCTCAAACTTGAACTTGAACTGGAACTGCAACCTTCATGAGAGTGCAACTTGCATGACAATGAATAAAAATATTAGCATGTATAGAGATAGATTTATAAAATATTATGTGAAATTCCCAGAATTAAAACTTAACCCTACGACTCTTCACCTTCTTGCGCTCTTCACCTGCCCTCTATCCAGAAACGTGGAGTTCACATACATGGGATTCCTGGAAATGGGATCTGTGGTAATGAAGATGAAGCAGTGGCTGGTAATAATCTAAACTTGGTAAGAAAAGATTGTATATATATTAATTATTGGTAATCAACTAAAAGTGGCAATTATATGGCTAGATAGTAATTTCTTAATATGATTAGATAAATGTGAAAAAGTAAACAGGTTACAGATGCATTTATAAATGCAAGGAAGTTATCAAGATTAAATCTTATTCATTGAATTAGGAGAACGACTAAGAATATGCTCGCATCTTTAAATGCTAGCCACAAGATTGGAATTTGTAATTAAAATCTTCATTAACTCATCAATTCCAATAGGGGGACACCTATAGGCGTAACAAGATAAATTATTATATTACTGAAACTTTTTGTTCTTTTCGAGGTGGAAATGAGCTATATTTTGAAAAAATATTGGTAACAAATTAATATTTGTGTTATTTAAATATTGTCTTTTTAGTTTGAGTTTAATCATAAAAATCTTTACTAAATCATAATTTTCTATATTTAAATTGCATTTTTTAATGTAGAAATAGATTCAGGTATGTTGAAAAGCCCCCGAGGTACTTTGATTATACAAAAATAACCATTCAAATTTTTAGATCCAACTATTTTTGGTTTTATTTTGGGCAAATTTCAAAAATAGAACACTATGGCATTAAAATAAACATTGTCTAATAAGTTTTGGTCATTTTCCAGCTACAAAAATCTACACCAAATCACAAATTGCATTTTTTAAAATGGATCCAATTATTCATCAAGAAATAAAAAAATGGAATAATTAACATACGTTAAATATTAACCAACATTAATGTTAATTATAATTAAAATATTAATTTGTTAATCTTAAATTAATAATAAGTAAATAATTTTTAAAATAATCATTATTAGTATAATGGTTAAAAAAATGTGTTTTTTTCTTGGAGGTCACAAATTCAAAATCCCTTGTTCCACAAATAAGAGAGTCTCATACAACAATTTAGTATCTAACTTGACCTTCACCTTAAAAATAAATTATTATTATTATTACAATTACATCTTTATTTCCTCATTTTATTTCATACATTTCTCTTAAAAAATTAAAAGTTTTATTTCCATTTGTTTTGAATTTTTTAATATTTTTTTGGTTAAATTCAAAGGATAACTTTTTTGTCAAACCATTACTTCTATTGATAATCATTTTTTTTTCTTTCTTTATCAAATTTCATGGAAATGGTTTCTATATTTTATTCCTCTCATAATAGGAATGGGGGATAAGCCTCTACTTAAATTAAAAAAAAACAAAAAAAAAAACAAAACATTCGCTCCTCTACTTTAAAAAAAAAGCATTCACTCCTTAAAACGATATTTTCTATTTCTAAAGATAACATGACCCTTCCCACCTTACAAAAACTAAAGAAGATCAAAGACCTCATTGTGTAAAATTTTAGCATATAGTTTGGATTTTTCAAATTTAGAAGTTCTAAGCTTTTCTTAGGTTTGACTTTCTCTTTATTTCTTGGTTTAAGATCAAATACCTCATTGTGTAAAATTTTAGCATATAGTTTGTTTGGATTTTTCAAATTTAGAAGTTCTAAGCTTTTTCTTAGGTTTGACTTTCTCTTCATTTCTTGGTTTTTTTTTTTTCATGTTTTTCTATGTATATTTAATATATTTATATTATCATAGTTTAAAAAAAAAATCATATTATTCCATACCTTTCATGGAAAGCTACATTATTTAATTAATTTATTTTTATTCTCATTTAAAATTAAAAAATATAATTTTTTATATACTTCTTATTAAACCATTTCATTACTCCTCATCTTATTGTTTTTATATTATTATTTTTAATTAGTTTACAATGTTTTTTTAATAGAACATATTACTTTAATATTTTAACAATTTTTTTTGGTTGTTTTCGTGTATATCAATTGTTTCTCTTTGACATTATAAGAAATATTAATATTTAAATCTCATCATATAGTTGAATTACAAACTCACATGTGATTTGTTACATTTTCTCTTGAGGAAGGACTTTGTAAGGACTTTGTAAGTAAAAATATATGTTATTAAAATGAATTCACATATTTCAAAACCCATAAGTGGGTTAGAACAAAAAGCATTATGGACAAATAATAAAAAATCATGAGTTGGAATCTATCTAAAAGAAATGTGCAAAAAATTCTATAGTGTTAAATTACGAAATAGTTTGACATAGTACTTTCTAGAGGTTATAAATTTTATCACAACTTAGCACAAACTCTATTTTACCACTATCTTGACAATATCTTTGTAGTGGTATATTTACATTTTACATGAAAAACATAGAAGTTTTGATATTCTTAACATGAAAAATTCAATTAAAATCCTTGAGTATTTGTATAAATTGAGCTTTTCAATTACATAATATAGAAAACTTTAATATATCGACATTAGAATGGGTACAAAAAGTTGTTTGTTAAAAAAATTTCAATGAGAATGTGTGTTTGTTGAAGACTTTAGGAATTTGCATGTGGTTTAGAAATGCACACACATCCCTATTTGAATTGCTCCATCTAGACTTATGAACCTCCATGCATGCCCCATGCACTTTTCCACATTTCCCTCCATGTGTACATTTATGAAAATACATGCACATTCATCTATCTAAAAATAAATGGGTCTTGAGGCCTAAACAAGGTTAGGGGGTGGGGTTAGGGTTGTGACAGGGAACAAGGGGCTTAAGCATCTTAAGCTCAAGCATCGTGTTTAGAGGAGGATAAAAATTGGCTCTTAGCCCCTAAATGTAGCTTCTTGGACTTACCCACCATGAACAACACCTACAAACCACAACATGGGCCATCTATAGGGTGTATTTAGAATCAAAGTTGGATATGGACAGCATTATGACCTTTTTCACACAAAAGTTGGGGCACATGGACTTAACCTTGAATGAGTCCTCTGTGTTATAAAAACAGGACCATGGAGCAATAAAATAAAACAATTGCGGAAACAAAACACAGAAGATACACAACACAATAGAGACACAAATTTACGTGGTTCACCCACTGTGGGTTACATCCACCAAAGAAATTGCCAGGTCCTTCCTTTATTACTATCCAACATATGAAGGGATACAACCTACAACAAACCTGCTGTAACTTTCTCTTCTTTCTCTCACAGCCTCCTATCTTAGAATACAATATTTGTCATCAACCATAGCCGTAATACATTTCCCTCATAAAAGAGAGTTTCCTTCTAGAGAAAAAAACCCTAACATAATCTTTATCGTTAGATATGCGACCTTATAATGAATGGTCCAGATTTACAATGAAATTAGAATATACATTTACAAGGCAATTTTTCCGTAGAGGGGGTACCCTCCCTCTGCACTCCCCCGCGTGGAAGAGTTTACATACTTTTGGGGTGTAAATAATTCATGGGGTATAAAAACGGCTGAAAGTAAAAGGCCTCTGAATCAGGAAGATAATTAGGCTCCACAACCAACAATCTCCCACTTGGAGACTGATCGCAACAACTCCATCGCTATTGTATATGCTGGACTCTGAACATTCTTGGACCTGGCAAATTTCTCATCTTCATCTTCATTCTTGAAGACCAATTGAAACTGAGCATGAACTCAGTTTCTCCCTGGTTACTCCCTTTGTTAACATGTCTGCAGGGTTCTGGATAGTGTGTATCTTTTCCAACTTCAAATGTCCATCTTCCAAGGTGAATCGTATGAAGTGGTACATCAACTGTATATGCTTAGTCTTCGAATGGATGGCTGAGTTCTTTGCAATATGAATGGCACTCTCATTGTCACAGTACAACCTGTTATACTCTTTCTTCTTTCCCAATTCCTCCATAAACCTCTGTAACCAAATCATCTCTTTACTAGCCTCTATAGCAGCAACATACTCTGCCTCTATTGTTGAAAGTGAAACAACCTTTTGCAGTTTTGAAATCCAACTTACTGATCTTCCACCTATAGTAAACACATACCCTGTGGTACTCCTGCTATCTTTATCACCTGCCATATATGAATCAACATATCCTTGTAGAACCGTTTATGAACCTCCAAAACGTAATGCATGATTAGCAGTACCTCTCAAGTATATGAGAATCCACTTTACTGCCTCCCAATGTTCTTTACCTGGATTGTCCATATATTTGTTCACAACTACCATTGCATGTGCAATATTTGGTCTTGTGAAAACCATTGCATACATCAAGCTGCCAACTGCTGATGAATATGGGAACTTGGACATGTATTTTATCTCCTCCTGTGTCTTGGGACACATTTCCTTAGTTAATTTGAAATGGTTGGCCAAAGGTGTACTAACTAGTTTTGCATTCTACATTCTAAACCTCTCCAACACCTTCTCTGTGTGCTCACCCTGAGACAATGTCAGTTTGCAATTTTTCCTATCTCTTGTTATTCTCATGCCAAGGATTTTCTTTGTAGCACCCAAATCCTTCATCGCAAATGAATTGGCTAATTTATTCTTGAGCAAATTTATATCCTGCATATTAGACCCTGCAACAAGCATGTCATCTACATACAATAGCAAGATAATAAAGCTTCCATTTTCTAGCTTTTTAAAATAAACGCAGTGATCATAATGGCATCTACTATAACCCTGTTCTGTCATAAACCTGTCAAACTTCAGATACCACTGCCTTGGAGCTTGCTTTAGGCCATATAATCTCTTCTTCAACCTGCATACCAAATTATCCTTCCCTTTGACCTCATACCCCTGTGGCTGTTGCATATAAATCTCTTCCTCCAAATACCTATGGAGAAAAGTTGTTTTTACATCTAATTGTTCAAGATGAAAATATTCTACTGCCACAAGACTTAAAATAGTTCTAATTGAAGTAATTTTAACAACAGGAGAAAATATTTCATCAAAATCTATACCATTCTTTTGTGCAAACCGCTTTACAACAAGTCTAGCCTTGTACCGCTTTTCTCCTCCATCTTCTTCCTTTGACATGTAAACCCATTTATTCTGCAATGCTCTTTTTTCTGCAGGTAAATGAACCAAGTCCCAAGTATGTTTATTTACCAAGGAATCCATTTCCTCTTTCATGCCTTGCTGCAACTTCCTTTTGGTGTCTACCTGCATTGCCTCTTCATAACATTCTAGTTCACCAGAATCAGTCAACAATAAATAATACAATGAAGGAGAGCATCGTTCAGGGGGTATACTTAACCTGGTAGATTTTCTAACAACACTTGTAGGTGTTTGAAGTACCTGTTGCTCCTGTTGTTGTACATTTTGATTTTTTGGTTCCTTTGGAATTTATTTTTCAGTTATCTCATCAAGCACTGTGTATTCTTGTTTTTCTTTTTCCTGTTTCTTTCCCTACAACCGATCTTTGTAC
>ML779612.1:588466-602116 GCA_009831015.1 Picea engelmannii | reverse complement strand
TTTCGCTCTGATACGAGTTGTTAGAAAAACAGGACCGTGGAGAAATAAAATAAAAGAAATGTGGAAACAAAACACATAAGATACATAATACAATAGAGACACATATTTACGTGGTTCACCCAGTGTGGGCTATGTCCACCAGAGAAATTTCCAGGTCCTTCCTTTATTATTATCCAGCATATGAAGGGATATAACCTACAACAAACCCGTTGTAACTTCCTCTTCTTTCTCTCACGGTCTCCTATCTCAGAATACAATATTCTCCATCAACCATAGCCGCAATACATTTCCATAATAAAAGAGAGTTTCCTTCTAGGGCAAAAAACCCTAACATAATCTCTATTGTTAGATATGCGACCTTATAATGAATGGTCCAGATTTACAATGAAATTACAATATACATTTACAAGCCAATTTTTCTTCGGGGGCTTCACCCCCAAACCCCCGCTGGGGGCCCGCTTGCCCCCAGACTCCCCTCTGCACTCCCCCGCGTGGAAGAGTTTACATACTTCTGGGGTGTAAATACTTCATGGGTTATAAACACAGCTGAAAGTAAAAGACCTCTGAATCAGGAAGATAATCAGGCTCCACAACCAACACTTTGTAGGTTTTTTTCAGGCGTCCAAGTGGGATACATGCGCCATGGTAGGTTGTGTGGACTAGAAATGCGTGTTAGGGAATAAACATGGTCATAGGGAAATAATAACATTAATCCCTAATTTAACTTTCTAGAGCTCAAACATCATGAAGAACACCTAAAAACCACGATACTAGTTGTGTCGAAGGAGTATTTAGCATTCAAGTTGAATATGGGTGCCATTAAAATGCCTTAGGCCTTGTGGATGGGTCTTGGGTCCTTGACCGTAATTGATGAAGGGAAACATGAGTCTCTAGTGCTAGGACTTACTTCTTAGGCTCAAGCACCATGGATGAGTCATTGAAACAACACATAAGATCTTTGTAAGGAATAATTCACCTCTAATTGGGAAATGGCTACCATGACTAAGTTAGTTGTGATCCAAGATTAGGTCTCAAGGTCTAACCAGGGTCAAGGGATGCAAAGAAGAGACTTGTTCCCTAAATGTTAAAAATTCTACGGCTCAAGCACCATGAGTAATATCTACAAACCACAAAGCTTCTCAAGCTATTTAATGCCATCAACAAATCCTTGAACCATTACATGGGACCCCTGCAGGGTATCTTTGGCCTACTAAAGGGATATGGGTGCCATGATTAAAAAAAAACACATGCCCTAAATAGGAACGTGTCTCGAGCCCAAACCAAGAATGGTTCTTTAGGCCATGGTCATGGTTCATTAGCATCAGAGTGGGATATAGATTTCCATGAGTAGGTTTTGTGTAGTGGAAATGGGTTTGAAAGATTAAACATGGTCAAAGGGGGAACAAGGGGCTTAAAACTTAAATAAACTTGTTAAGCTTAAGAATCATGGTAATGGGAGGAAAACACTTTGCCCTTAGGTCCTAAATGCAACTTCTCGAGCTTGGTCCCCATGACCAACACCTAGAAAAAAAAACATGTAGGCATTCTCTTGGGGGTCTTTGGCATCGGATTTGGATATGGAGGTCATTAGGAGGCTTTATACACTAAGGATCAGTCACAAGGACTTGACCATGGTTTAGAAAGGGAAATAAGTTCCTTGGGATATTGTTGAATCTTCTTAAGCTTAATTGCTTTGAACAAGTTCTCAAACAAATGCATGACTCCTTTGTATGGGTTCTTTGCAAGGCTTTGAATGGGATGCATGCACCATGATTAGGCTTTGTACATTGGAAATCGATGTTAAGGCCTAAACATGGTCAAGGAGAGAAATGGGGTCCTGAAGCACTAATTGAACCGTCTCAAGTTCAAACAACATGAACAACACCTAGAAACCATGGCATAAGCCCTAAAGAGTCTTTTGCATTTGAATTGAATATGGGTTTCATTAATAGGTATTGGGCATCATGGATGGGTCTTAGCTACTATTATGTAGATCACCTAAGAGGACACACCCAACTATCCACCTCATCGTCCAACCCTTAAGGGTCTCCTCTTAGTTTCCAGATTAATTTATTTATTGTGTGTAAGCATGAGTTGTTAGTCAATTAGCCTTCTAGCTATGCACATTAGTATTTTGTTGTTTTCTCTCTTATTTTAAAGATATGTGCACCTTGTCTTGTGTGGACTTATTGTAATCTTTTATAATAGCCATTTAGCCAAACATAATAAACAAATAAGTTTTTCCTTCATCTTTATTATTTTTATTATATCTCTTTTTTAGATTAATTGTTTTTTTTTTTTATCGTTTTTCTTATTCTCTTATTGTTATTCTCTTTGTTCTAGATTATATATCAAAATTTATTTGTTATATTATTTCTTAATGTAAGGAAACCTTATCTTAAAGCACATAAGTTTAGTATCAAAGCATATAACAAAGCTTTCTCTCCTTCGATCTAAGAATATGTTACCCTCCCACCCGTGTCTATTGTTGCAATCCGTCTCCACTAAGTTAGGGTTTCTACTTCATCCACAAAGTACCTACCCAACAAATCCCTAGTTTTAGGCGGTCCAACCCAACACTCCACTCTTAACACGTATCTCTCCTAGCACTTCCATGTCGAGTTTGCACCTTAGACTTGAGCGACAAAAATTCCCCGCCCATCTTTTTTGTGACCGTGTAGTCCTCTTACCTCCTCTAGGGTTCGCATACCCTTCAGTTTCTTCAGTTTTCTATACCGCATAACCACAGTCGCTATATCCGTGGGTCATCTTTTTTCAAGGCCTGAGATCCAGTCTCTTACAACATCGCATGCTTATGTGTTTTGGGTTGAGCTTGGACTTGACACCACTCGGTCCTATGGTCGCCACCAACCAATGATCATGCTCTCCACAATTGTTTTATGTTCTTCACGTGGCACAATGGGGCAATCCAGCCTGGTAGACTGTGCACACACCAGCAAGTTTCTAGATCTGCTTGTCTCAGTGGAGCCATTGCCTCCACTAATCAACATCAAGGATATCATTCACCAGGGTCTTCAACAACCCTAGTCACCAAGAGATACCTTTTACAGGATACTCTCCAAATCAGACGTCGACAGAACTGTTCGAATATCGTAATTACTCCCATAGCTATTTTAGGAAAGTTCAGTTTTATACTCTAGAAGAGTTTTAGTCAGTTTTACATTAGCTATTTTTCTGAGTTCTATTATTAGTAATATATTTGTGTATTTAACTATGTCTTCAGAAGCAATGTATGAATGAAAAATTTTTAGAGCCGCAGCACTTGTGTCTTGTATTCTGGTTTNAAGAGTTTTAGTCAGTTTTACATTAGCTATTTTTCTGAGTTCTATTATTAGTAATATATTTGTGTATTTAACTATGTCTTCAGAAGCAATGTATGAATGAAAAATTTTTAGAGCCGCAGCACTTGTGTCTTGTATTCTGGTTTGTGTGCGTTTATGCAAGAGTTCTACAACTGCAGCTGTAAGAAATTTGTCCCTTCCTCCTTCAAATCTGGCATCAGAGCGTGATGTTAGATAGGAATCCTGTATATCCATAGAGGAGGCCGCAGAGCTCGCGTGAAGCAGCAGATCTCATAGCCTGCAAGAAACAGAGAGTGGCCGCGCGAGGGTTTCAGTTAGAGCCAAGCCGCTGCCCATTTATTGAGGGATTCCAGCTAGTTAACCCGCCAGCTCCCGTCTATTGATATTGTGCACCAGGTTCTGATCCCAGCCCGTGCACGAAACTCGGCTTTTTGCATTTAAGAATTTGGCTATTTCCATTATCAAAGAGTTTTATTAGAAATGTCCGTGAAGGTTTTTATATTATTGTTATCAATCATTTAATTACAAATTTTAATTTTATTTCTAACAATTAAAATTTTAATTTTATGCGTTAAAGATAGATACTGGTATATTTTTAGTCATACTCATGCATGCGATTTGATTTTATAATTTGATCACTTTTATAACTTGTTTATTTTGAGATTTGATTTTTATAACTTGATCACTTTTATAATTTGTTTACTTGTTCATATTAAGAAATTAGAAACCAAATTTTCAGTTACCATTAAATATATTTATACAAATACTATAAAGATTATTTAATTTTTAACATTTACATATTAATAAACCTTTTATATTATAAAATAACTTAACAACTATAGTTATATAATTAGTGGACAAAAATCATTTTACATTTTTACTTTTAAGTTTTCTATTTTTTCTTACACCTCACCTTGGTTATATTTCACACGGGTATGGATCTCATAGCGTGGTAATGGAGAATGCCAAGTGTCCTAAAATACAATGGCATGTGGAATAAATTAATACGAACATACATCGTGTTATTATAGGTGATCCGAAATGTTTAATCTACTCCAATAGCGGATCAAAATGGATTAAAGTTTGATCCTATTTAATTTCAAATTCAACAGTAGTTAATAATTGTTGGAAATTGTAATTACAAGTCGGTGAGATCTTCACGTCACCGCAGATTTGTTTGTCAGTCGAAATCTGTCAGTAGTCAAAATGTCAGTCAGAAAGTATGACAAGTCTGCAAGTGCAAAGTCGCATACTTACTCAAAAGTTCGTCGTCAAGCAAGAGAACTATAAGTGAAGCCGAATTCTATCTCTTCGAATTAAATTAAGTGGTTGAAGAGTGAGACGTAATTATGGTTGAGTTAAATGTTGAGTCAGTCTTAAGCTTCTGAAGGAAGTTTATATAAGTATGAGTTTCTTAGTTAGAAATGATCGATAGATAGAGACATAGAAAAAAAATGAGAGGGATGCGAGAAGCAGTTCAAGAACCAACGACAACTGAAGAGTTGACAGAGGAAGTATTAGAGACTAAGCTCACTTTGTCACTGTATTTTGTAATGCATTGCGCCAAAGTTTATTAATATCAAGTATTTTTTGTTTCTGACAATTTTTTGTGTTATTTCTCTATTATATTCTGCATTCGTAAATCATTCTATTTAGTGTGTGTATTCACAGTGCGCAATAATCTAGTAGTCTGTGCACTACGTAGTGATCTTGAGAACTCTGTCGTGTAGCCTGTTTGGTGCGTAGTATTTTAAATTGTGTTGCGCAGAGTAGACTGCACGCATCCCCCTTTTCCCTTCAAATTGGTATCAGAGTAGGTTCTACCAAAATGAATTTGTCAGAGCATAAACTCTGTTGAAAGTTAAAAAAAAATGGCTTCTACCTCAAATCTACAACCTCCCACTTTTACATGCAATAACTATGAGATGTGATCCTTGACCATGAAGGCCTTGTTCTGAGGTTAAGATGTATGGGAGATAGTTGAAAATGGTTATGTTGAACCGACAGATCAGGTAGCATATAACGCCCTCACACAAGATGGGAAAGTTGTCTTGAAAGAACAAAGAAAGAAGGATGGAAAGGCGTTGTTTTATATACATCAAGCCATGCATGAGAGAATACTTCCAAGAGTTGCATCAGCAAAGAAATCCAAGGAAGCATGGGATATATTACAAACTGCTTATCAAGGTATGGATAAAGTAAAAACTGCAAAACTTCATATTCTTAGAAGAGATTTTGAAACTATGTCAATGAAAGATTTAGACACGGTAGATTCTTTCTACACACGCGTCATTAGACTGATAAATCAAATTAAGTCTCATGGTGAAATCATAGATGATATACAAGTTGTTGAGAAAGTGCTTAGAAGTCTTCCTCCTAAATTTGATACTCTAGTTGTAACTCTAGAAGAAGGAAAAGATCTGAGTTAGTTCAGTCTAGATGAACTGCAAGCTTCCCTCGTCAATCATGAGCATAGATTAGACAGGTCAAATATGTCATTAGAAAATGTTTTTTCCACACAGTCGGCTATAGGTCATGAAAGAGGAAGGGGGAGAGCTAACTCTAGAGGTAGAGGAAGAAGTTTTGACAGAAGTGGATGCAGTAGCAATCCTGGAAATACTGGTGGAAGAGGTCAAAATCCAAGTACCGGCCAATCAACTTGTCAAAAAACTGACAAATCAAAGATTCAATGCCATTACTGTAAAAAGTATGGACACTATGCATATGAGTGTAGAAAGAGACAATATAATTAGAACAAGCAAAGTCAAGATCAATCACACAATACAAATAACCAAAATTGACCTATATTTATGGCGTGCATTATAGTTGTGCCTAGCACAGAAAAAATGCCTAATATAGTGTCACCAATTGAATGAAATGTTTCTCACGCAAGCCCATGTGACATATGGTATTTAGATTCAGGCTCCAGTAATCACATGACAGGAAATATAGAATTTTTTTCTAGTTTGGATGAGTCAGTCCAGACCATGGTTACACTTGGAACAGATATCCAAGTCACTGTCTTAGGCAAAGGTAGTATAAATATTTTAACCAGACAAGGAGAAGAGAGAGTTATGTCTGATGTATATTATGTTTCTGGTCTGAAGCATAATTTGATGAGTACAGGACAACTGTTACAAAAAAAATATAGAATTTACATGGAATATAACCACTGTGCAATTATGGATAAAAGCTCAAGTAATTTACTTATTGCGAAATTCCATATGACAAGTAACAGAATGTTCCCATTGACATTAAATCTATTCAAGAAGAAGAACACAACTCAAACTGTTGACAAAAGAAAAAGTGCACAGTTAGACACTGCATTTACAATAGAAAGCATGCGCAACACTAATGAATAAAATAGTGCGCGCTGTATCAAGAAAGGAAAAATTGGCACAGAAATGAAGGCAACATTCCAATCTAAAACACCGAATGACTCCTAGGTATGACATTTCAGATTTGGACATTTGAACTTTGGAGGTCTGAAACTATTACACGCAAAGGATATGGTAAAAGACTTACCATTGATTGAAAAACCAGAAAGGATATGTGAAGGTTGCATCTTTGGCAAGCAACACAGAGAATCATTTCCAGTTGGAAAGTCTTATAGAGCAAAAGCTCCACTGGAAATAATACATTCTGATATTTGTGGACCAATGCAAACCCCGTCTATAGGAGGCAGTGTTTATTTTCTAACATTCATTGATGATTTCTCAAGAAATACATGGATTTATTTTCTAAAGCATAAATCTAACGCATTGGGTTTTTTTCAGCAGTTTAAATCACTTGTGGAGAAACAAAGTGGTTATTACATCAAGTGTCTAAGAAGGGACAGACAAGGAGAATACACGTCAAAAGAATTTCATAATGTTTGTAAAGATCATGGCATCTACAAGCAATTTACCGCGTGATATGCACCACAACAGAATGGTGTCGTAGAAAGAAAGAACAGAACCATCATGGAAATGGCACGTAGTATGTTGACAGCCAAACATTTGTCAAATGAGTATTGGGCTGAGGTAGTAGCAATTGCATTATACATCTTGAATAGATCTTCGAGAAAGAGTGTGAAGAATAAAATTCCTCAGGGAGCATGGAAATGATCAAAGCATAATGTGGCACACTTAAGAGTTTTTGGTTGCGTCGCATACACACATGTTCCAGATGAACTGAGAAGGAAGATGGACAACAAAAGAAATAAATGTATATTTGTTGGGTATTCTGAAGAAACAAAAAGATACAAGTTGTATGATCCTGTCACAAGAAAAGTCATAATCAACTGTGATGTTCAGTTCATAGAGATTGAAGCATGGGATGGAACCATATAAAAGATAGTGAAGATAATTGACAAAATGGAGCATGATGACGTAGAGGATGAAGTGTTTCAAACACCATACATAGGCCAGTGCGCAACTTCGTCTACACCGGGCACTACAATGCAAATTACCGCGCAGAATACTCCGATAAGAACATCAAGTGCGCAGTCCACACCTAGAGTGCAACAAACATCAACAAGTAGTCTGAATACTTCTACTTCTCCAGATCCAACATTAGCAAGTTTGTTACCAAGAAAGACAAAAATCTTGCGCAACATCTATAATGAAGACACACCAAATTCTTTTTCAGTCTTTGCTCTATTTTCACAAATAGATGATCCATTAATTTTTGAAGAAGCTATCAAAGAGGAAGTATGGGCACAAGACATGGATGAAGAAATCAGGTGCATAGAGAATAATCAAACATGGAAATTGGTAGATGTACCTGATGATAAGGATGTCATAAGTGTCAAGTGTATTTATAAAACCAAGCAAGATGCAGAAGGAAAAGTACAGAAGTACAAGGCAAGATTAGTTGCGAGAGGCTTTACACAACAACCTGGAATTGATTGCAATGAAACATTTGCACCAGTTACGTGCATGGACACAGTCATAATCATGTTAGAAATTGTCGTGCAGTACAAATGGCTAGTCTATCAGATGGATATAAAATCAACATTCTTGAATGGAAACTTAGAAGAAGAAGTATATGTGGAACAACCATAAGGTTACGAGGTTCCAGGACAAGAAAACAAAGTATACAGATTAAAGAAAGTACTGTACAGATTAAAGCAAGCTCTTAGAGCTTGGTACAGTCGCATAGATTCCTATCTCACACTTAATGGATTTCAGAGAAGTGAAAATGAGCCAACATTGTACATCAATTCAAATAAAAAAGGTGTTATGTTAATTGTTTGTTTATATGTGGATGATTTGATATTTACAGGAAATTTTGGCATAGAAGAATTTAAGTCAGTATTGAAGGTTGAATTTAAAATGACTGATTTGGCACTTATGAGATATTTTCTAGGAATAGAAGTGCACCAGTCCAAAACTGGTATATTTATCTCACAGTCCAAGTATGCACATGAAATATTAAAGAGATTCAATATGGTAAACTCAAAAGTAGCACCAACACCTGTCATAACAAGATTAAAACTAAGCAAGGAAGATAGACGGTCCAAAGTGGATCCCACACTATTTAAAAGACTAGTAGGTAGTCTTTTGTATCTAATAGCAACAAGACCTGATATTATGTATGGAGTGAGCCTAATCTCAAGGTTCATGGAAACTCGAAAAGAATCACATTGGAAAGCAGGAAAGAGAATCCTGAGATATGTGAATGGAACAAAAGATTTTGGCATAAAGTACTCCACTTCAGAAAAGTTCAAACTCATTGGATACACTGACGGTGATTGTGGAGGCAGTATTGATGACAGGAAAAGTACCTCTGGGTACACATTTCATTTTGGAACATGTATTGTATCATGGGAATCAATGAAGCAACCCATTGTGACATTTTCTTCAACAGAAGCAGAGTACTTCACAGCCACAAGCGCAACTTGTCAAGCAACATGGATGAGAAGGATGTTAAGAGATTTGTTGAATGAGCAACAGGAACTAACTACAATTTTTTGTGACAACAATTCAACCATCATGTTATCAAAGAATCATGTGTTTCACAAGAAAACCAAACACATTGATAGAAGGTATCATTTCATCAGAGAATTGGTGAATAACAAAGAGATTTGCTTAGAATTTTGCAGGTCAAAAGAACAAATTGTAGACATTTTACAAAGGCTTTAGCAAGAGATGCATTTCAGCATCTGCGAAGTAGTTTGGGAATCCGCACAATAACAGATGAGTGACAGTAAAATGAAAACTCAATTTTTTGATGTTTTTTCTTTTGTAACTCCACCAACTTATAATTAAGGGGGAGTGTTGGAAATTACAAGTCGGTGAGATATTCACGTCACCGTCGATTTGTTTGTTAGTCGAAATCTGTCAATAGTCAAAATGTCAGTCAGATAGTCTGATAAGTCTGGAAGTGCAAAGTCACATACTTACTCAAAAGTAAGTCTTCATGTAGGAGAACTATAAATGAAGCCAAATTCTATCTTCTCGAATTAAAATAAGTGGTTGAAGAGTCAATCACAATTATGGTTGAGTTAAATGTTGAGTTGGTTTTAAGCTTCTGAAGGAAGTTTATATAAGTTCGAGTTTCTTAGTTAGAAATGATGGATAGATAGAGACATAGAGAAAAGGGAGAGGGATGTAGAGAAGAAGTTGAAGAACCAGCAGCAGTTGAAGAGTTGACAAAAGAAGTATTAGAGCCGAAGCTCACTTTGTCACTGTATTTTGTAATCCAAGCGCAGTGCGCCGAAGTTCCTTAATATCAAGTATTTTATGTTTCTGACAAGTTTATGTGTTATTTCTCTATTATATTCCGCATTCTAAATCATTCTATTTAGTGTGTGTATTCACAACACGCAACAATCTGACAGTTTGTGCACTACGCAGTGATCTTGAGAACTCTGTCACGTAGCCTGTTTGGTGCGCAGTATTTTAAACTGCGTTGCTGTCACGTAGCCTGTTTGGTGCGCAGTATTTTAAACTGCGTTGCCCAGAGTAGACTACGCGCATGCCCCTTTCCCCGTCAATAATCACCACATTACTGTTAATGGTTATGAGAGTCATTACTGTTAATGGTTACGAGGCTTATTCCTATTAGTGTTAGGGTTAAGCATTTTGCTTGGAAGCTCTCCATAAAACTAGCTTTTTGTACAAACCCGATGTCAGTGAGGGTTCAAATTCTCGGGCCCGACGGGATATATCTTCTTTGTGCGTGCAAGCTTAATCAGATGAACCACACGACTTCACAAAAAGGGTCTCTATCACTGTAACCATATGCTTTCATTTTCTTTCCCAACATTGTATTTCTTCCTCATAGATATCTTCTTTGCAGGATTAAGGGAGAAATGGCCGTTTTTAAGAAATGTTATTACCATGATCTCTCCACCGCATCTTAATCCGGGAGTGATAGGTTTAAATTTTTCTATTATTAAATAACATGGCTTTTTTTACAAAGTTTATCTCATTACAATTTATTTTTTATGATTATACTGACATTTTCAAAGCTGCACGTGGTTTTGATCTCAT
Organism: Picea engelmannii; assembly: GCA_009831015.1. NCBI lineage: Eukaryota > Viridiplantae > Streptophyta > Pinopsida > Pinales > Pinaceae > Picea > Picea engelmannii. The sequence goes on along the minus strand of ML779612.1, from coordinate 591,315 downwards.
TCCATTAAAGCCAAAAATTAAAGTTCCTGCCTGCTAAATATTGATGATATGTTCTTGTCTTTTAGCAATTAATGAAGCATGGAATCTCGAGGACATGTAAGCAAATACGAGAAATATCAACGTAGATTATTCTGTGTTAAATACAGAGCATTCAAACTACAAAACCGATAATGAAATGTTTTTTATATCATCGCGTCTTGATCTCATTCCTTTTCATATTACTTAATTGAAAATATTAATTAGGGCGAAATGATCTTATATCAAGTTGTTAATGCATTTGTAGGAATGGTCTACAAAATCGATAACGAAATGTTTTTTATATCATTGGGTGTTGATCTCATTTTTTCATATTATTTAATTAATAATGAAATGTTTTTTTATATCATCCGGTGTTGATTTCATTCCTTTTCATATTACTTAATTGAAATATTAATTAAGGTGAAATGATCTTATATAAAGGATTAATTTAATGGTTTTGAATGCATAATTTTAAAATTAATTTAATTGAAAATTATTACCAATTGTTTATTTTTTTAAACTTGAATGGATATAAATATTTATATATATTTTTTGCCAAAATAAGTAGGTCCATTCAAGCTTTTGATGATTATATTTTTTACACGGTATATCTCATTACAATTTATTTTTAGGATTATAGTAACATTCCCAACCCCACTCATGATTTTGATTCCATTCCATTCGAGCAAAAAATTAAATTGGGTGACTGCAAAATATTGATGATACGTTCTTTCCTTTTAGTAATTAATGAAGCATGGAATCTCCACGACATATATGCCAATATGAGAAATATCAACCTGGACTATTCTTTGCGTTAAATACATATATAGTGAAATATTTTTTATATCATGATTATTTTCAATTAGGATGAGATGATCTTATATGAAGTGGTTAAAGCTTTTGTAAGAATGGTTTTATTGTTTTGAATGCATATATTTTTAAATTAATTCATTGAAAAATGATTATCATTAATTTAATTTTTAAAATTGAATAAAAATATTTAGATTTTTATAGTTAATTTTTTTAGTTTTGATTGAGACTGGTAAATATACTATATACTCCAGTGTGATCCGCTCATGTGAGTTTTTTCATGTGTTTAGGGATTGTAGTGGGAAGACATTTATGCATTGGACATAAGGATTCAAGAAATTAACATTTAAATGTGTGAAAAGTTAACCATTCAAAAAAGACAAAAAAGAGAGTTACATTTGGTCAATGTAATTTTAACTATTCATTTTATTTTTTACTTAATATATTAATAAAAAATTTAACTTTATAATTAAGATGATGGGATTATCTCTCATCATTATAAAAATATTAACTTTCATAATTATTATGATCGAGATCATCTCTCATTATTATTGATTTCATATAATAGTTTAAACTATCACTTTAGTTATACAATTCAATTATTATTAATAGTTATTAAGGTTATGGTTAGAGTGAGATTAGGGTTAGGGTTATTCCTACATTATTAGCTCCATATTATAGCTTTGAGACTATCACTCTTGTTATATAATTCAATTATTTCTAATGGTTATTAAGGTTTTGGTTAGAGTGAGATTAGAGTTAGGGTTATTTCTATTAAAATATTAAACTTAGAGTTAGAGTTATATTATAACTAAAATTATTTGTATTAAGATTTATTTTATAATAATAAGAAAAAATAATTTAAATAATAATAATTGTGTAATAATAATAATAATTTTAATTTTAATTTAATGCATTATTTATTAGTGTATTAATAAGTTTTACTAATTATTTTAATGTATTTGTATTTTAGTAATGTATTTATTAATGTATTTAATGTTTTATTACTATAATAATATATTATTAATATATTAATTTATTGGTGTAATAATACTTTAACAATGTATTAAATTATTAATTCATTAATGTATTATTAATATATTAATTAATTATTAAGTTATATTATATATTAATAATTTAATTTGCACTTTACATACATTACTGTAATAATTGTTTATTAATGTATTATTTTATTAACTTGTATTAATGAATTTTAATGCACTTGAATTGTTATTCAATATTTAACAAAGATTGTAAATCAAATATCTTATTGATTTGAGGATATGGTTTAATGAGTGTGTGAAATTTATTGTTTTCATTATATGGATTTTAATGGAAGTTATGTGTGTGTGGCTGTGTGTATTTTAATGAAAGTTTTCTATTGGTGATAAATTTTCTTTGTTAATTCTCCTACCCATGACAAGTAAAATGAGTGAAAAATATGTAAAAATTATATATGCAAGTATAATGAGCATAGTTTGTACCATGGTGCAATGTATACACACTATCACTCTTGTTGTATAATTCAATTATTGTTAATGGTTATTAGTTATGGTTAGAGTGAAATTAGGGTTTGAGTTATTCCTATTAGAATTAGGGTTAGAGTTATATTATAATTAAAGTTATTTTTATTAAGGTTTATTTTATAATAATAAGAAACAATAATTTAAATAATAATAATTTAATAACAATAATGTAATAATTGTAATTTTAATTTTAATTTAATTTAATGTATTAATAATTGTAATTTTAATTTTAATTTAATTTAATGTATTAAAAATTGTAATTTTAATTTTAATTTAATTTAATGTATTACTTATAGTGTATTAGTGCTTTATTGATTTCTTAATGTATTTATATTTTAGTAATGTATTTATTAATGCATTTAATGTATTATTTATGTAATAGTGTATTTTTTTTTTTTTTTTGTTAATTTGTACGGGACTTGTTGGCTACGCGATTAACCTGTGGCTTAAGAAACCGCGACTCAGGGGCATCTAAGCTATCAAAATCACCCGGGG
>ML779612.1:574660-588167 GCA_009831015.1 Picea engelmannii | reverse complement strand
AATGAATGTTTTCTATGGGCGAGAGACTTGCTTTGTTAATTCTCCTACCCATGACAGATAAAATCAATGAGAAATATATTAAAATTATATATGCAAGTATATTGGTCATAGTTTGTATTATGGTGCAATGTATACACTCTATGATCCATGTATGGTGTACTTACATGTCCTTATAAAAATAATAATTCATCATCAAAATTTGAAGCTAATTTTCTAACAATGTCCTTAGAATGAGTATAAATTGTCATCTACAAAGTATAAAACACATTGATTCCATTTAAATATTCTTAAAAAAAATAAAAATCATCATCTCCGATGTTTAAATCAAGCACATTTTCTATCAATGTACTTAGAAGAGTATAACTCATCATCTGCAAAATTCCAAATGATATGCTATCAATGCTCTTATAAAAAGTATAAATTGTTAAATGGTTTGTTATCAATGTCCTTAGAATGAGTATAAATCAAATAGATTTATTATCAATATCCTTCATAAAAGAATAATTCATCATCTATAAAGCTCAATATGATTTGCTATCAATGTCTTTAGAGCAAGTAAAAACCATCATCTGTAATGTTAAAGATGATTTGCTATCAATGTCCCTAGAAAACGTATGATCCTAACTTTCCTTCCATGTAATACATCACATTAGTTCAATGTTCTCGTCTTTGTGACAAAGGAAACAATTCATTAGCTTCTTTTATTAAAACTTGGCCAAAACTTCATTTTCGTAATGTGTCGAACATAAACCAACCTTGTCATGTGACGAACATAACTCAATGTTGCAATTTGACAAACAAAATCGAATGTTGCAACATGGAAAACATAGTAATGTTACAATGTGATGAACATAGTAGCATCACAATCTGACAGCGACAGTAATGTCACAATTTGGTGAACATAGCCTCGTTGTCATAATGTGACAAACATAGCCATATTGTTGTAATGTGATGAACATAGACTTGTAATTGCAAAGTGATGAACACAGTATTGTCCCAATGTGCTAAATATTGTTGCAATGTGATGAACACATTACTGTCACAATTTGACAAACATAGTAATGTACCAATGTGTCAAACATAGCCCTATTGTCGCAATGTGATGAACATATCCCCATCGTTGTAATTTGATGAACATACCCATATTGTCATAACAAATTAACGAACATCAGTTCAATGTTCTTATATTTGTGACAAAGGAAACAATTCATTAACTTTTTTTAAAAAAACTTGGCCAAAACTTCCTTTTCGTAATGTGTTGAACATAAACCAACCTTTTCATGTGACGAACATAACCCAATGTTTCAATATGATGAACATACCCATAATCGCAATGTGACGAACATGAGTTCAATATTCTTATTTTTGTGACATAAGAAACAATTCATTAGCTTATTTTTTTAAAAATTGGGCACAAATTCCTTTTCGTAATGTGTCGAACATAAACCAACCTTGTCATCTGATGAAAATAAGCCAATGTTGCAATATGATGAACAAAAATGAATGTTGCAACATGGAAAACATAGTAATGTTGCAATGTGATGAACATAATAACATCGAAATATGAAAACCATAGTAATGTCACAATTTGTAGAACAAAGCCCCATCATCATAATGTGACAAACATAGCCATATTGTTGTACTATGATGAACATATACTTGTCTTCACAAAGTGATGAACATAGTAATGTCCCATTGTGTCAAACATTGTTGCAATGTGACAAACATATTGTTGTCACAATCTCACAAACATAGTAATGTCCCAATGTGTCAAACATAGCCCTATCATCGCAATGTGAAGAACATAGCCCCATCATCGTAATATGACGAACATACCAATATTTCCATAATGTGACGAACATAGTAGTGTCACAATCTACCAAACATAGTACTACCACAATGTGTTAAACATAGCCATGTCGTTGCAATGTGAAAAACATAGCCCCATTATCGTAGTGTGATGAACATACCCATATTGTCGCAATGTGATGAACATTTCCTTATCCTTGTCATCATAATGTGACGAACATAACCTTACTGTCATAATGTGACAAACATAGTAGTGTCACAATATGACAAACATAGTAATGTCACAATGTATTAAACATAGACTTGTCATCACAATGTGGCGAAAATAGTCCCACCATTGTAATGCGATGAAAATACCCATATTGTCTCAATGTGACAAACATTTGCTTTCCATTGCAAAGTGATGAACATAGAAATATTGCAATGTGAAGAATGTAGTAATGTCACAATATGACAAATATAGTAATGTCACAATGTGTCAAACATATCCCTGTCATCGTCATGTGATGAACATAGACCCATTTCCACACTCTGACGAACATACCCATATTACATTAATAATGTATTAATAATGGTCATGCTCAAGCATAAGAAACCATGGTCATTTTCAACCATAGTTAACCATGATCATTGTTAATTAATATCTTAACATTTTAATAATGTATTTATTAAAGTATTCATACTTTAATAATGTATTATTACTTTAACTTAGCCTTGTTGTCACAAAGTGATTAACATAGTAATGTCACAATGTAACAAATATAGTATTGTCACATTCTGACAAACATAATAATGTCATAATGGGTCAAACATATCCCTGTCATTGCAATATGACAAACATAGCCACTTCGTCATAATGTGACAAACATACCCATATTGTCACTGTTAAAATTTTTCTTAAAAAGCTAAGTGTATTTAGTATTATTTGACTTTTAACAATTAGAACAGTAGCTACATGCATAAGAATCACTTAAAGAAACACATCCACAATATACACAAGACGTATCTTGGGAAACCCTCTTGGGGGAGAAAACCCAACAAATATTCTTCAATATAGATTCGCCAACAAGAACAATGTATCTCTAAGGAGAGATCTCACCAAATAAAAGATAATCAAAAGATAGACCAAAAACCCTAACCAAAATAGGGTAGTGCACCACTAGACCAAGATAGTCCTCCAAGAGATAACCAAAACCCATCACTAGAACACCCTTACTTTGTATTTGTGTCTCCTCCTCACACTTGCACACTTTTCCTTGTGTGAGAGAGCTTGTGTTGTGTGTTCTCCAAATGAGGCACCTAACCTCTTGTAAAGATAAGTCGTGCCACCTCTTAATTAGGTCAGGGCCGACTTGTACATTTTTCCTTTTCTAATTTAAAATTGACTTTTACTAAGGCACAATAGGGATGACTTTACAAATATAACATAATATTTATTCTTTAGGGTTTTGATTTGGTCTAATATAATATTTTATAATAATAATATCTTTCGAAGATACTCAAACTTCAACAGTCACAATGTGATGAACATAGTGTTGTCATCGCAAAGTGATGAACATAGTAATGTTGCAATGTGATAAACATAGTAGTGTCACAATCTAACAAATATAGTAATGTTGAAATCTGTCAAACATAGCCTTGTAATCACAATGTGACGAACATAACCTCATCGCCATAATGTGATGAACATAGCCTTGTCATCACAATGTGATTACCATAACCTTGTCGTCGTAATCTGACACAGATATCCTATCATCATAATGTGACAAACATTTCCAAATGCCATTGTCTGACAAACATAACCCATTATCACAATGTGATGTACACAACCCAATGTCGAAAGGTGACAAACAAAGCCCAACATTGTAGTGATATGACCATTTCGTAAAATTGCTATGTCACAAACGTAACTCGCTCTCAGACTGTGAAAAAACTATTCCAATGCCATAATGTGTCAAACAAAAACCCTACATCGCAATGTGACAACCCTAACATTACGATGTCATGTGACAAGAAAAACCTGATGTTGCAATCTTATGAAAAAAACTTAATCAACATTAAAATGTGATAGTGTCCTAGTAAACCATGGTTAAACATAATCAACATGGTCTAGCATAATCAATGCCACACAGTCTTCAAAGTTCAGCCATGGGCATGGTCACCCATAGTCAATCATGGTCAGGGTAAACTTTAGTGAACCATGGTGAAGGTCAACCATGAACAACCATACTAAACTTTGGTCCACGTCAAGCTCAACCATGGTTAACCATACAAAACCATGGAAAACAATAGACAACCACTCGCAAGGTCAACTATATTAAACCATACTATTCATCGTCAACAATAGTCAACCATTGTTAATGTAATGTTCAACCTTAGTCATAGTCAAGGTCAAACATGATTAATGTCATCCATAGTCATGGTCAACCGTGTTCATGGCTATCCATGGTCATCTATGGACAATAACTATAAAAAATGGTTAACAATTGTTAACCATGGTCAACCATATTCAACCATATACAACTATGGGCAAGGTCAACTATATTAAACCATACTATTCATCCTAGTCAACAATAGTCAACCATTGTTAATGTAATGTTCAACCTTAGTCATAGTCAAGGTCAAACATGGTGAATGTCATCCATAGTCATGGTCAACCATGTTCATCGCTATCCATGGTCATATATGGACAACACCTATCAAACATGGTTAACCATTGTTAACCATGATCAAACATAGTTTACCATGGTAATGGTTAACCAAGGTCAACCATAGTGAAGGGCATGCATCGTGAGGTCAACCATAGTAAATGTTTATGCAAGTTAACCATGGTCATGGTCAACCATAACTAACCATGCTCATGGTAATCCAAGGTCAACCATAATTAACCATGGTCATGGTCAACCATAATTTACCATGTGAGCAATAGTCAACCTTTCCTTCCCAAAGTCAACCAAGATCTACTAAACTTAACCATGGTCAACTATAGTCAACCATGGTCATTGTTAATTAATGTATTAATATATTAATAATATATTATTAATGTATTACTACTTTAATAATGTATTTATTAAGGTATTAATACTTTAATAATGTACTTATTAATGTATTATTACTTTAATAAGGTATTATTAATGTATTACTTTATTAATGTATCGATAATTTAGAAATGTGTTAATTAATAATGTATTAATGTATTAATTAATTAATACATTACATTATTAATATATTAGTACTTTAATTTGCTACATTATACATTAATGTATTAATACTTTAATTTATATATTACATTGATGTTATAATGTATTATTGATGTATTAATACTTTAATAATGTATTACTAGATACATTAAGCTCAATGTATTACTACTTTACTAATGTATTTTTAATGTATTACTTTATTATTGTATTATAATTTATTAATGTATTTATTAATGCATTTAATTTAATGTATTAATCAATTAATACATTACATTATTAATATATCAATTAATTAACAAGTTACATTATATATTAATGTAAATTAATACTTTAATTTATACATTATATTAATGTAACAATGTATTATAAATGTATCAATATCTTATTAATGTTTTACTGTATTAATATTTTAGTAATGTATTAATTAATTATTACATTACAACATACATTAATGTAATCCATAGTCATTGTCATGGTGATTCACGGTCATCTATGGACAAAAAGTATTTCGTTAACCATGATCAGTCATGGTCAACCACAATCAATCATGGTCATTGTCAACCATAGGGAAGGCCATGCATAGTGAAGGTCAACCATAATGAGGGTCTAGGGAAGTTAAACATGGTCACGATCAACCATAATTAACCATGATCATCCTAATCCAATGTCAACCACAATTAACCATGGTCATGATAGACCAACGTCAACCATAATTATCCATGGTCATGGTCAACCAAAGTCAGCCTTTCCTTACCAAAGTCAACTAAATACTTTAATTTATACATCACATTTATGTAATAATGTGTTAGTAATGTATTGTTGCTTTAATAATATATTTCTAGCATCATTGATATGAATGTATTAGTACTTTATTGTTGTATTAATATTTTATTGATCTTTTAATGTATTAACAATATTAATAAATACATGACAAATAATGTATTATTAATTTTTTAATTCTTTAATAATGTTTTTCTACTTTATTAACTTATTATGTGGTAATATTTTATTAATTTTTAATGTATTAATTAATTAATACATCATTGTACCTATTAATGTCAAGTATTAGTATTTTATTTTACACCTTAATAGTTTCTTAATACACAAAATAACTTTCAATTAATTAATACATTAATTATGTATTAATATATTAATAGTCTATTATTTATTATTTCTCTCCACGACATATGTCACTCATCAACTAGCAAAAAGTAAAAAGTGAAAAGCGTATATCAACTACTTTTTACTTAAATGTGGTTGTTGTTAGTATATATATATATATATATATATATATATATATATATATATATATATATATATATATATATATATATATATAAAGAAGTTGGTTATAGAATGAGAGTTGGTATATATTTCATTATTTTAATTTTAAAGGAGGCCAGGGGAAGTCTTGCTATATTTGAAGGTTTTTAAAGGAGCTTTGTGATATTTTTTTATTTTTTTGGCATACTTAAAGAAATAAAAATAAGTGTTTTGGGGAGTTTTTTATTACAAAAACTATGGCGTTTTTGTTTTGAAGTTAAAAAGAAAATATGTCTTCAATCAACCGCCTTCAATGGTGGTCATAGATACTGATTCTCACAAGGGTGACATTTTGTGGTGAATTTGAGTAAATTTGGAGGTAATAGTATGGATTTGTGGAGCGACTCTTATCTTCCACCACCTCCTTGTTTTTTGTGGTAAAAATTATGATTTTTGGGCTATTAAGATGAGAACAAAAACTAGATGCAAAGCATGAGCATGGTAAAGAAATTGAAGCCCATTATGTAGATACACATGTGGATAATGAAATTGAAGTTGAAGATGAAAATGAAACTACTTTTGCAATAGTAGAAAAATGTAAGGCAAATCTAGAAATAGAAGTTGTTGCAGACATGAATGAGGGTACAATGAATGTTGAATTTTATGGTGAATTTGAATTTCTTAAGGAGTGTCTTGCAAAACCCAGGTATGATCGACATGATAGTGGTTATGGAAAAGTTGTCATAACTACAACAAAAGAAGAACTACATAAAGAGGAAACCATTAGAGTTGTTGAGGCCAATGTGATAGTGGAAAATGAGACAAAAGAAAATAAATATGTTTATTATCTTACAAAGGTTGACAAAAATGTTAAATCATCATTAGTTGAAGTACAATAAGGGGCACAATAATAACTAGATGATGAAGAAATACTAAAGAAGAAGACTAGAGTAATGTTGAAGGTCGAAGCTAAATAAGCTAAAACAATTATTTTTGGTTGATATTGAGTGTTGTAAGCCTACTTGAGACTTAGACCAACAAGCCATCATGTTATGACTTTTTTAAATCTATAAAGACAATGTCGATTGTCAAGTTGTTGTGGCTACTGTTAGAATTGTTAATGGTCATAATTAAGAGGGAGCATTGGAATATCATAATTGCTACTGTAGTTATTTTAGGAAAGTTCAATTTTAGACTCGAGAAGAGTTTCAGTCAGTTTTACATTAGCTATTTGTATGATTTCTATTATTAATAATATCTGTGTATTTAACTATGTCTTTAGAAGCAATTGATGAATGGAAACATTTTAGAGACACAACTCTTGTGTCTTGTGTCTCTTGTGTTCTAGTTTGTGTGTGTGTTTATGCAAGAGTTCTACAGCTGCAGATGTAAGAAATTTTCCCCTCCCTCCTTCAAGAAATCCCTTACAGTAGATTGTCGAGACAACAAACACTTTCATGAGGTAGTAATAGTGTATACTCTTCATTGTATTTCATTTTTCGAAAACTGAAGCAAAGTTGTAAAAACCAGTTTTCCAAAGTTTATATTTTTAGCTGCTACTTCACATGGTCGTTTATTTTTTGGTCATGGTTGGAAATAAATACTCTATCCTGGGTCGACATGTTCAAAGGTTAGGGTTTATTTATGGGAGTATTGGCCAAGGTGTGAAGCATAAGCATGAACGACCAGGCAGATATCCCTGCCACTGATATTATTTCAGCTGCTAAGAGTATTGAAACAAGACATAAAGATTGCATGGTTATTTTGAAGTGCCTCAACATAAATCCAATGAGAGAGAAGAGAGAAACAAAATACACACATAAATGAATTGTATTTCAGCCAATGAACAAAGATACATCACACTTAAATAAGTGTTGTGATATCCAACTTATTCCACTCTTTGAGGGAGAGGTTGAGAGAATCTCTCAACATCCTCCAACAAACCCAATCCAATCCCTAAGCTCTAGTAGTGGCATTAATTAGGCATTATCTCTAAGACCCCCTGTTAATTCCTACATTCCAAAACTTCACATAACAAAAAATGTTACAACACTTCATCTAGAATTATCCTCATCAACGCATACACCCACTCTGAAGATTATGTATTGCGTTCTTTCTCTTCCTCTTCTTCGATCTCTCCTTTCAACTCATTTAAAGTATAAATGTTTTAGATCATCATTCATGAACTTTCACAATAGATAATATTGACAAACTCGGCTCACCTGGGCTTCCGTGAGAAAAGATGTCAAGTAATGAATCATCCTATGGACATACCTCCATCTGTCAGATATTTTTCTTTTGGATATCCGTCAATTTGTAGAAAGGAAGTCTAGGTATGAAATGTCTTCAAAAAACAATTAGACAAGGTGACTTCCAATCATAAGAACATCTGTTCTTGAAACTGGGGCTGCCAACTTATATCAAGATACAAGAGTTCCTACTTCCTTTACAACATAAGTAGAACACACACACACAAGATCTTCATCCATCATATAGGATCTTTGTTTTGCACCTACAACTTGTTAGAGTAGTCAATTCTAACAATATTTGTTCTTTACACATTGAGTTGACTAGACTCAATATGTTTCAAATTCCAAGATCTCATACAATATTCAATGTGTATTTATTGAATTCATAATCTCTCAAACTCATTAAACTATAACTCACACATACTTGCACAACATGCATATATATATATATATATATATATATTTATAGAAAAACATGTAGACCTTCTACAGTGGCTTTCAACCAATGGCAATCTGATGTTCAACACTCAATTTATCTGTAGTAGCTGAAGAGAACAATAATACATGATCTCGCTAATTTTCCGTGGTCCTCAACAATTTTTCTTGAACATGTGGGACTCTGGGGCAGTACAAAAGATCCATTTCACAACCTTTGAATACATACAAATCCTCACCTTAATATCTATCTTGTTCACCAAGGCTCTTGTGTGCAGAAACAATAAGCAAAGACAAATTCTTGAGGGAGATACATATTCATATATAAATTGAATGAATAATAAATAAAACAACTCTTTTTATCGGCACTTCCTCCATCAAGCATAAACTATGAGTTTTGTGTACTCTCATTTCATTGAAAATTCATTGCTCCAATGATAGCTCTCACTTCTTCAACGATCGTAGTGAACACATCGATGGCTAATGACTAAGTGATATAATGACTCTCCAACACTCCACAATGGAATTCCTATGCAAACTGAAATTCAATTCATGTTGAGCCTTCTTGTGCACCGAATAAAGTCTTTGATCAATTCTTCAAGAGAATTGTATATAATCGAGCATAATGCATTCAACCACTATCTCTCAAAACAACGACTGCGTTAAGAAATCAACAACTGCATGCTCCATACAGAGATTCGGCCATAGTCCAGTTAGATTATGAGAATGTTGGCTTCAAATCAGGTGACTCCTCTCTTTTTTGATAGTGTCTTCATTCCAGCAACACCTCATAGACCCCATCTTTCACTAAGAGGCTCCTCTATGCAGCTTCAAGAGCTCTGACTAGTTTGGATGAAAGCTCGCAGATGCGTAGACATGATTTATGCATTGAGACGATTTCCCTCTCAGTTGACAACTCCCTCAACCATTGACAAATGAATCTCTCAAATAAAATAGGACCAACGTAGAAATGAACGATTTCTCAAAACCTACGCAGTTCTCTCTGATACCAATTTGGAATTCATGAGAGAGAAGAGAGAAACAAAATACACACGGAAATGAATTTTATTTCACCCAATGAAAAAAGATACATCACACTTAAATAAGTGTTGTGAGATCCAACTTATTCTACTATTTGAGGGAGAGGTTGAGAGAATCTCTCAACATCCTCCAACAAATCCAATCCAATCCCTAAGCTCTAGTAGTGGCATTAATTAGGCATTATCTCTAACATAGGGTTTATTTATGGGAGTGTTGGCCAAGGTGTGAAGCATAATCATGAACGACCATGCATATAGCCCTGTCACTGATATTATTTCAGCTTCTAAGAGTATTGAAACAAGACATAAAGATTACATTGTTATTTTGAAGCGCCTCAACGAAAAAACAATGACACTTTTCAAGGTGGGATGGCACAACATAAATGAAAAGAATTCATGCAGTAATTGAAAAAGGATTTTTGGCTCGTACATGTATCATCACTATGATGATGGCCCTCACGTATAAGGACATTTGTTTCTACACTTTATGCATTTTTATCATGGAACCCTCTTGATTATATTTTTGAGTATCCTTACTAAAAATTTTTCCTTATACATTTTTGCACGAAAGACCTTGATGTTGTTGAAAAGAAGAGATCTCAGGATACTGTTAACATAAGGAACATGACATAAAAATATGTGTTCTAGCCTATTGAGGCCTCATATTTTAGAAATAACACTACTGAGGGTGAATATGATTGTAAGAAGTGCCCACGCTCTCAAATTCCTCATTGGATCTGGAATTGCAATTTCTTGAAGGAGGCCAAACATATTGAATAAGTGGGATTTTCCTTTAGCCTTCTTATTTATCTAGTGTCTTGTTTATGGGTTTATTCTTGGATTTTTGTTTTTGTTTTCTCTTTGTTATAGGTTGTATATCAAGAGTTTTTTATTATATTTTTTCTTAATATCTAAATATTTTGGAGCCTCACCTTAGACCACATGAACTTGACCATATTGAAGGGAGGGAAATAAGAGCCTTGTTACCACAAAATTTAGCATCTTAGTGCAAATACTTCATGAGGCACCAAGACTAGTGGAACATACTAATGTGTCACTACTTTCACTGAGGAAACAACTTCCCTCTCTTTATTGAATGAACAATCTTCCCTCTCTTTATTTAATTAACAAATCCAACACAAGGGAGGTTTCCCTGATAACCTCCACTAATCCCTAGGAAATACACAATCAAGTCTAGGGCCTTGACTGTAGCTACTCAATATACCACCAAAGTAATAAGATAAACAAGGTGAGTATAAGGTTGTAAGTTCAATGGATGAGGATGTAGGTTAATTTAGAAGGTTTACCATGTCAATTGTAGGCTTAATAGATCCACAAACACTACAAAAGAAGAAAAATCTATTGGATGTTGCCAAACTTGAAATAAACATAGTAAATTACAACAAAAATAAGTTACAACAATGGAAATAAAATTATCTCTTGAACAAGTAATAAGGAAATGAAGAAACATGGATAAATAATGAATTACGCTAGAGTTTTTTTAAATAACAAAAAATGAAAATAAATATTCATATAAAAACCCTATAACTCTATGATTCCAGCCCTAAAAGGCTAAAATAACAAATCAACAATGCAATTTATGGTTTATAGATTATTATTAAGACAATATGCATGAAATTCAAAACTTCCTAGCCATTTATGGATTAAAATGAATATATCGTTGTAATAAAACCCTATTCTAACTCTAAAACAATAAAAATAGTTGAAATTTGGAATTTTGTGAATGACTATTGGGAGAATAACTAGTGCCTATTATATTTTTGAACATATAGGGTCAATTAAGGAATCCTTTGAAGAGATGAGAGTGGATCTAGGGTCAAACCAAGGATTTTTCAATACTATACCTAGAATATCCACAAAGCATATCTTAGGTCTTCAAAGACAATTCAATGGAAGGTTCTTCCTTAGTAACCTTCCAAGAGTTTTAAGAAGGAATTGTTCAAGAAAGATACAAGACACTGCACAACAATTATTAGCACGGAAAAATTTAGTGGCTATATATCTCCCATGGGGTAATTTTCCATGATTTTCCAAAAGAAAAATATTTTGCAATTTCCATTTTTTTCTAAAAGTGATTCACCTAAATTTTATACAATAAAACTATTTTACATGAAAAATATCCCAAATTTTATAGAAACTGTATAAAATCCATAGAAATTTGAATATTTTTACAATAATATGAGAAAACATTTTATACTTTGCATATTAAGGACTAGTAAGATTTGCCAAGGTTTATACATTCTAAGATTAATTTCCATCCTTAAAATTGTCCCTGGTCACTAGAGAAGAAACATTACACTTAGTCATTCATAAAAAAACCACAATATACCAAGAGACCACTTACAAAATAAATGTTTCATCCACAAAAAACCCAGTAGTGAAAATCCAAGAAATAGCAAAAGAATCCACAAGACATCTTCTCCAAAAAGTTGGTCTAACTAGTCATCCATAATAATTTGTATAAGAGTGAAAAGTAGTAGTAAACAAATAGTGATGAATCTCCACAAGTAGTAATGATTCAAAAGTGAGAAGTTCTTCTCTTATCTATATGAGAGATCAAACACCATTCTTGTCCATTAAAATCTCTAAGAACATAAAGTGATTCCTTTATCTCTCATAAACCCTATATAGAATCCCAATAGACATTAAATCTACATTATACAAGAACCGATAGGTCAATAAGACTCTCGAAAATGCCTCCAAGATGAAGTAAAGTAGCTCAAATATCAAATCATCCATAAAAAAAATGTGTGCTCAAGCTCACATGTGTTATAGCAAGATTTTCCTCACCCTATGAAAATTTGCTCAGAAGGCCTTTTCCAATTTCCCTATGCATACTTGAAGTCCCCTTTTGCAAATCCCAGAGCTAAAAAATGTTGGTAAATATGTAACAGACAACGAACAGGCAGTGTATACTTGTCATTGATGGTGAGTATAGTTGTGGTTGTGGAGATGAGTCAGTGACCATGAGATCCAAGTGCAATACCCGATCATCGTCGGATCAAGGATAACCTGCACGCTCTTTAAAGTACAAGGAGAAGTAGGAGTAATCGTGATGTACAAAATCGCGATCTAATCTGAGTTGTCGAGCTAGAAGTGATCTGGACCGTTGATTCTCTGCAAGGAGTATCGGGGATCGGGGATCGGGACTTTGAAATGTCAAAATCTCTTGACAACGAGAACCCCAAAATCGTGATGTGCGATTTCGCGATTTAATCGCAGCCGCTGAATAAAGATCGCATCTGGACCGTCGACTCAAGTCTATATCAGAGTTTCGTGGATCACGAAATCAAGGAGACAAGAACACAATGCAACAGAAATGTCGAAATAACGATATGAGATATTGCGTGTTAAGCCCTAATATTGGCTCATTACCACTTAATTGGGGCATATTAGATTAGTAATGTTATTTTATTTATGTCGGATTTAGGCCATTAGTTGTAATTTATATTAGTAATGTTATTTTATTTATGTCGGCTTTAGGCCATTA
>ML779612.1:557485-569558 GCA_009831015.1 Picea engelmannii | reverse complement strand
AGGCCATTAGTTGTAATTTAGATTAGTAATGTTATTTTATTTATGTCGGCTTTAGGCCATTAAACCTCCTAGTCTCCTATATATATACCAAGGAGACATTTTCATTTTGAATCATCTTGGACTTGAACATTTAAGTGGGGTAAAAGGAGGTTGCCCCCTCGAAGAGGCTTATTATCTGATATTATCTCTTTTTCAAGGCGTTGAGTACTTTTCTAGAGGTTTTTGTATGCTATATTGATGTTTGGTTCTTAACATTGCGACACAATCGTAACCATTGAGCCAAGATTGCACATGAACCATTGATCAAACTCCACATCGGAGTTTCGCGAATCACGACTTTGGAATGCCAAAATCTCTTGACATCAAGAACTCCGAAATCGCGATATGCGATTTTGCGATGTAATCATAGCCGTTGGATAAGAAGTGATTTGGACCGTTGATCACAGCCCGTATCGGATTATCGGGGATCGGGACTTTGAAATGTCAAGAGCACACTGCAACAGAAACTCCGAAATTGCGAAATGAGATATTGTGATTCAATCGCAACCGTTGATTTAAGATCGCACCAGGACCATTGATCACAGCTCTATATGGAATTTCGGGGATCAGGTTTTGGTATGGACAAGAACATTGAACATCAGACATCACGAAATCGCGATACGCGATTTCCCGATAAGGCATATAACCTGTGGGCCACCCAGGAGTCAGTGGAGGACAGGTGTAAGGAGTATAGAGGAAGTCAGGGATCGGCATATCGCGGGTGCAAGGGGCATATGCACAGTGTCATCGTAAGCCTTGAAACCCCGACGAGAGGTATGGTGGCGGTCACGTGATAGTTGGTCACATGGACCATTGTGTAGCCGGAAGGGGCTAAATCTCAGGAAAGGAGCACATCAGGGATCGGAGAATCAGGGGTTCCGAGTACATGTGCATCTTGACACTGAAAGAGCCGAAACCTGATTTAAAAGGCAAGAATAATAAAGATAATCCAACGGTGTGGATAAACCTTGATTGTGATCGGAGGGTTACCGTTCCTTCTTGCAATTAATTCCTCTGTTACGAATATGTTAAGTGAAATGGACTCGTGATTGTAAAAGTGTTAACATTTCAGTTACAGGGACAGTTGTCATTGTTCTTGCCGAAGGAGATGGGAAGTTGAATCGTCTATTCGAGTGTATAAAAGAAGTTGAAACAGATTGTGTCATGCTGGCTATTCCGAAGGATAAATGAATAAACAGTAAGAAAAAGAAAAATGAGCAGAGGTATAGAATGGAATTGAGAAAATTTGTAGAGTGAGATGAAATGGAGAGAAGAAGCAGAGCATAAGGACAGACAGAGCAGAGGCAGAGAAAAATGAACAAAAAAAGTTGATGCAGAGCAGACCTACTAAACAAACAGAAGAAGAGAAGAATTGCAGAACAGTTTTGATGCAGGAGCATCCACAACTCATCAAACGAGCCAGCACACCAAGCAAAAGAGACAGCTCGATAGCGCCAGCACCAAATTTTGAAACACCTTGAAACTGTTGCGCAAAATATTAATGAGAAGAGTTAATGAAGCGCGCTTTGTATAATGTAAATGGACCTTGAGCAGATAAGCTCTCGTCCTTAGTAGATAGGAAGGCATTTAATAGGTTTAATGCTGGTAAATAGGAATTAATTGTAGAATTGATAGTTGTAGAATTCAAGAGGGCAAATGGACTATAGGCACCCTCCTTTGTACATTGTATTATGATGGAAGCATTCAGAAGAGAAGAGTAGAGCAAAGCAGAGAGCCTGTGAAGAACACCCTTGTACAGATTGAATTAATAGAAGAGAGTCTTTGATTCAACTCCATGGGTTGTGTTGTTTCTCTGTGATTGATATTATTCTCATGGATGTTTGCTTTCTTGTATGCATTTTCTTTTGAATATGTTGTGCATGTGATTTCAGAGATTTAACTGAAGTCTGTGAAAGAGGAGAATGAGTTTCCATTGTTTCTCTGTTTGAGCCGGGAGATTCTTGCATAGAGTGCAATGGAATTCATCCGCATAGAGTGCATTGATGAGGCTCAGCAGTTAGACTCTTATTCGCATATGCCTAGAAGTCGAATTGGGTTGTTCGAGCATGCAGAAGAAGTGCAGGTCGAACCTGAAGTCTCAGTAGCTAGTCTGAGAAAAGGAAGGTGTGGGACTACTATTGCCAGAAGCGCACAGAGTCTAAAAGACTCAACACTTCGAGAGTTGTTGAAGGTTGAGCGTGAGCAGTGGGTGCAGAGTCTCTGGAGGAGTCAGAGTTGGCAAGCTCAAGAGGGATAATTCCTTCATGAACACGGTGAGAACAGACCCGGGTGGGGTTTGAACCGGGGAAAGCTTTGAAGCGGAAGAAATCTCCAAGGGAGAGAGTCAACGAACAGGATTCGCAGAGTAGAATCGAGAAATCCCACGGACCGTTCGATCTCAGTGAAGCTGCGAGGGGTTTAACCCTTTGGTGCAGGAGGAACCAGAAGTCCATCGAAATTCGTCTTCGGTGTTTGATGGGGTGAGAGTTCATGCTCGTCGAAATCACGAGTAGCGATTTCTCGAATTAATCGGAACCGTTGATCCCATGGGACAGGTGGAGTGAGATCCTGAGAGATCGAGGTTCTACATTCGAGACTTTCCATTGCAAAGGAATTGGGAACGACGAAATTGCGATCCCGCGATTCCCGATAGAGTGGAGAGAGGAGGTGACATGGCGAGGAGATAACGCATGTGCACGTCAGAGTTCGAGGATTGGCAACGGCAGGAACCACAACATCACAATTGCCGATTTCCCGATAGGGAAATCTTCGATATACGAAAACGTTGACTGCTGACCCATCGGAGTTCAGGGTTCGGAGTTGCACGAGAACGTACACACAGGTTCGCGATACCGCGAAACCCGATTTCCCGATAAGCGAAGGGGAGATCGAAGAAGGAATTATTGTGGGTAGTGACAACTCCCGAGAGGAGTTGGAAGAGTTCTTCGACTCTTCGGGCCCATGTGAAAGAAGGTCCTGGTGAGAGCGGGTCGGACCGTGAGGGTTGCGACATTCGCACCAAGTGGTATCAGAGCCGGAGAAGAGTTCTCTTTGTTCCGGTAGTAGAGAGAAGAGGATCTCATCATGCTGCCTAGAAGAGAGAGACAGTCACCTGATCGAGAAGACAGGGATGCCCGAAGAAGGGGTAGGCCAGCAGGGAATCCAGAGATGGAGTGACAGATACGAGATCTCAGGGTGAGGCTCAAAGAGATGGAAACAACTCAGCGATGCGGAGCAGGTGCTGGAGATCTTAGTGACTCCGAGGTCGAAGAAGAAGTTGTACATGCAGAAGAAGTCGCAGCAAAAGATGCTTCAGCTGAGCGGTTGATCAGAGCCATTTCTAGAATGAGCTCAAAGACCAAGATGGACATTCCCGTCTATGAGGGGAGTCTAGATGCAGAAGAGTTGTTGGATTGGATCCGAGCACTCGACACCTACTTTGATTATGAAGACATCGAAGAGGACAAGAAGATAAGGCATGATGTCACAAAGTTGAAAGGACATGCAGCCTTATGGTGGGATGAGTTGCAGGCTGATAGGCGCTGCAAAGGTAAACAAAAGATTAAGAGCTAGGATCGGATGATCGCTAAGATGAAAGAGAAATTCATCCCCAGGGATTATCATATCACACTGTTCAGGCGAATGCAGAACCTGAGACAGAAATTGATGACGGTGAAGGAGTACACCGAGGAGTTTTATAGACTCAACATTCGAGCAGGTCATCGGGAGAGCGATGATGAGAAGGTCGCGAGATACCCGAATGGTCTGAGATACGACATTTAGGATGAATTGAGCATGGTTACCATCCGAACATTTGAGGATGCGTACCAGATGGCTCTGAAAGCTGAAGAGAAGTTGAGCCGCAAGCAGGGATAGCGAGGGCGAGGCAGGAGTCAGCCCAGAGGCAAGGCAATTGCCCAAGATAGAACTCATAATCCCAAGGAGGAATGGAGGAATCCTCAGGGTAAGGTTGAAAGAGGTGGAACCTCACAACTGCGGCAGCAATATGCTGAGCCGAGGAGGCAGCATACAGAGCAGGGTGGCGGATATGTTGACGCCAACACTATTCCTCGTACCCGAGGTGGAGGAAGAGGCTGTGGAGAAATCATCACATGTTTTACATGTGGAAAGGACGGACACAAAGCCGTTGACTGTCCAGACAGGAAAATGGATAGAGGAGAAACTCACATCACTGAGGCGTAGAGGCGTGATGCTGAGAACGAAGATGCAGACAGCGGAAGATTGCTAGGAATGCATAAAATCCTTTTGACACTTGAGAAAGAGGTGGAAAGTGCAGTGCAAAGGAGCAGACTGTTCAGGACAGCTTGCACAGCCAAGGACAGAAAATGCAAGGTCATCATGGACAGCGGGAGCACTGATAATCTTGTTTCATCCGAGATGGTGGAAAAGTTGGAGCTGAAAATGACTAAGCATCCGAGTCCGTATAAAGTCTCGTGGTTACAAAAAGGACACTGGGTAAGTGTCACTAAACAATGCTTGGTTGAATTTAAAATTGGGAATTATCATGATCAGATAATGTGTGATGTTATTCCCATGGACGTGTGTCATATATTGTTGGGTAGACCATGGAAGTATGACCGAAACGTTGTTCATGACGGGAGGATGAACACATATACACTGGAGAAGGATGGGAGACTCCATAAATTGCTTTCGATGAAAGATAAAGAAGTGAATCCGGAAGTAACCAGCACAATACTTCTCATGAGTTGGAAAGAACTTCTCACAGAGATGGAGAAGAACGAAGATCCACAATTCTTTGTTTTCAGGAAGCCGAGAATTGTCCTGACAAGCACAAGAGTGGACGACTTGCCAGAGGAGATTCAAGAACTGCTGGGAGAGTTCGTTGATATCATCGTGGACGAACTACCTCATTCGTTGCCACCGATGAGGAGTGTGAGTTACCATATTAACCTCATACCTGGAGCAAGTTTACCGAATAAGGCTGCGTGCAGATTGATACCTCAGGAGAATGAGGAAGTCAAAAGGCAGGTACAGGATCTGCTGGACAAAGGACTGGTTAGGGAGAGTCTCAGTCCGTGTGTTGTTCCAACAGTATTGAGTCCGAAGAAAGATGGAGGCTGGAGGATGTGTACAGACTCCAGGGCGATAAACAAAATCATCATCAGATACAGATTTCCACTGCCGAGGATGGATGATCTCATGGATTGCCTGAGTCGGGCAATTTTTTTTTCGAAGATTGATCTCAAGAGCGGATATCATCAGATTCGCATGAGAGAGGGTGATGAGTGGAAGACAACATTCAAAACAAATGAGGGTTTTTACGAATGATTGGTCATGCCGTTTGGTTTGACAAACGCGCCGAGCACATTCATGAGACTGATGAATGAAGTCCCGTGGGAATTCATCGGTAAGTTTGTTGTTGTATATATGGATGATATACTGATTTTCAGCAAGACCAAGGATGAGCATTTAAAGCATTTAGCCATTGTGATGAGAAGATTGCAGCGGGAGAAGCTGTTGATCAACATGAAGAAGTGTTCCTTCATGAAGACAGAGCTCATCTATCTGGGCTTTGTTATCTCAGCGAATGAGTTGAAGATGGATCCTGAGAAGGTGGAAGTAATCAAGAATTGGCCATCACCGAGGAATGTTTTTGAGGTAAGGAGTTTCCATGGACTGGCTAGTTTCTACAGAAAATTCATTCGGAATTTCAGTGGAATTAGCGTAGCAATGATGGATTTTGTGAAGAAACGACATAAAGTTTTTCATTGGACAGTCGAGGTTGAAAAGAGCTTCAATCTGTTGAAGCGAAAGATCACAGAGCAACCAATTTTGGTATTGCCTGACTTTCAGAAGACATTTCAGGTGAAATGTGATGCGAGTGGATATGCCGTAGGAGGGGTCTTAAGTTAGGATGACAGGCCAGTGGCATATTTTAGGGAAAAGCTAGATGATGAAAAATTGAAGTACTCCACATATGATAAAGAGTTCTATGCCATCATACAGGCATTAAAGAAGTGGAGGCATTACTTGATACCCAAGGAATTTGTATTGTACAGTGATAATCATGCATTGCAGTTTGTGAGTCAACAGGATAAGTTGAACCAGAAGCATGCAAAATGGGTAGAGTACATGAAAAATTTCACATTTGTAATTAAGCACATTTCAGGAACTGCAAACAAAGTGGCTGATGCTTTGAGCAGGAAATGTTTGTTATTGCAGGAGTTCAGAGTCAAAACATTGGGTTTTGAAAATTTGAAGGATATGTATGCAGGTGATGCAGACTTCGGAGAAGCGTACGAGGCAGCTGAGAATCCAGTTCTCAGAGATCGGAGTCCTTGGATTGATTACATGATCCAGGATGGATTTCTGTTTAGAAGCAATCAACTATGCATTCTGAATTGCTCCATGAGGGAGAATTTGGTGAAGGAAAAACACAGCGGAGGCTTAGCAGGTCACTTTGGACATGATAAGACGTTCGCCAAGCTGAGCAAATCATATTTTTAGCCAGGGATGCGCACTGATATTAAGCGATTTGTTGAAAGGTGTCAGATATGTCAACATTCAAAGGGCCGAAAGCAGAACGCTCGGTTTTATCATCCATTACCCATACCTGAGAGGCCATGGGAAGCGATCAACTTGGATTTCATTCTGGGATTGCCGAGGACACAGAGAGGGGTTGATTCCATCTTTGTGGTGGTAGACAGGTTTTCGAAGATGGCACATTTCATCCCGTGTCAGAAGACCAGCGATGCGACCCACATCGCAGATTTGTTTTTCAAAGAGATCGTTAGATTGCATGGATTGTTGAGAAGCATAGTCTCGGACATGGATACCAAATTCATAGGCCATTTTTGGAGGACGCTATGGAAGAAGCTGGGAACTAATTTGGCATTTAGCTCAGCTTACCATCCACAGATAGATGGGTAGACCGAGGTGGTCAATAGAAGTCTGGGGGATTTATTGAGGAGCTTGGTGATAGAGCACCACAGCAGTTGGGACCAGATATTGCCACAGGCAGAGTTCGCGTACAACGATTTGGTGAATCGGAGTACAGGCAAAATCCCGTTCTATATTTTGTATGGGACACAGCCAAGGGGAGTTTCTGAGCTCAGGGAGTCAGGACAGGCTGAAACTAGCAGCGCGAGCGCTGAAGAGTTCGCTGAAGCGATGCAGGAACTTCACACGCAGGTGAAGCAGCGACTGATGAAATCAAACCAAGAGTATAAGCGCAGAGCCGATCAGCAGAAGAGACAACTTCAGTTTGAAGTTGGCGACATGGTTCTCACGCACCTGAGGAAGGAAAGGTTCCCAAGGGGAACATACAACAAGATCAAGATGAAGAAGATTGGACCATGCAAAGTCCTGAAGAAATTCAGGGAAAATGCATATGAGCTTGAGTTGCCGGATGGCATCGGGATATCTCCAATTTTTAATGTTTCAGATTTATACCCATACAGGGTTGGAGAAGCAGACACTGGAACTGAAGAACCAGTGATTCAGTGGTAGAAGAAATTACCAGTAGCAGAAAAACCACAGATGGACTGCATACTGGACAAGCGACTAGGCAAGAAGACCAGGCGAAAGAAGTATTTTGAATACCTGGTGAAGTGGAAGAATCACCCAGTGGAGGATGCCAGTTGGGAGACTGAAGCAGTCATATAGAAGCATGGGCAGACTGTGCAGGAGCTCATGGACAGGATCCCATGAAATATTTTGAGCTGAGGAGTATGATGCAGGAGCATCCACAACTCATCAAATGAGCCAGCACACCGAGCAAAAGAGACAGCTGGATAGCGCTAGCACAAAATTTTGAAACACCTTGAAACTGTTGCACAAAACATTAATGAGAAGAGTTAATGAAGTGCACTTTGTATAATGTAAATGGACCTTGAGCAGATAAGCTCTCGTCCTTAGTAGATAAGAAGGCATTTAATAGGTTTAATGCTGGTAGATAGGAATTAATTGTAGAATTGATAGTTGTAGAATTCGAGAGGGAAAACGGAATATAGGCACCTTCCTTTGTACATTGTATTATGATGGAAGCATTCAAAAGAGAAGAGAAGAGCAAAGCAAAGAACCTGTGAAGAACACCCTTGTACAGATTGAATTAATAGAAGAGAGTCTTTGATTCAACTCCATGGGTTGTGTTGTTTCTCTGTGATTGATATTATGCTCATGGATGTTTTCTTTCTTGTATGCATTTTCTTTTGAATATGCTGTGCATGTGATTTCAGAGATTTCACTGAAGTCTGTGAAAGAGGAGAATGAGTTTCCATTGTTTCTCTATTTGATCCAGGAGATTCCTGCATAGAGTGCAGTGGAATTCATCCGCATAGAGTGCGTTGCTGAGGCTCAATAGTTAGAATCTTATTCTCATTTTCCCAGAAGTCGAATTGGGTTGTTCGAGTGTGCAGAAGAAGTGCAGGCCGAACCTGAAGTCTCAGTAGCTAGTCTGAGAAAAGGAAGGTGTGGGACTATTGTTGCCAGAAGTGCACAGAGTCTGAAAGACTCAACACTTCGAGAGTTGTTGAAGGTCGAGCGTGAGCAGTGGGTGCAGAGTCTCTGGAGGAGTCAGAGTTGGCAAGCTCAGGAGGGATAATTCCTTCGTGAACACGGTGAGAACAGACCCGGGTGGGGTTTGAACCGGGGAAATATTTGAAGCGAAAGAAATCTCCACGGGAGAGAGTCAACGGACAGGATTCACAGAGGAGAATCACGAAATCCCACGGACCGTTCAATCTCAGTGAAGCTACGAGGGGTTTAACCCTTTGGCGCAGGAGGAACCAGAAGTCCATCGAGATTCGGCTTCGGTGTTTGATGAGGTGAGAGTTCATGCTCGCCGAAATCGTGAGTAGAGATTTCCCGAATTAATTGGAACCGTTGATCCCACGGGACAGGTGGAGTGAGATCCCGAGAGATCGGGGTTTGACATTCGGGACTTTCCATTGCAAAGGAATTGGGAACGGCAAAATCGCGATCCCGCGATTCCCGATAGAGTGGAGAGAGGAGGTGACGTGGCGAGGAGATAGCGCACGTGCACGTCGGAGTTTGGGGATTGCAAATGGTAGGAACCACAACATCACAATTGTTGATTTCCCGATAGGGAAATCCCCGATATACGGAAACGTTGATTGCTGACCCATCGAAGTTCGGGGTTCGGAGTTGCACGAGAACGTGCACACAGGTTCGCGATACCGCGAAACCCTATTTCCTGATAAGCGAAGGGGAGATCGAAGAAGGAATTACTATGGGTAGTGACAACTCCCGAGAGGAGTTGGAAGAGTTCTTCAACTCTTCAGGCCCGTGTGAAAGAAGGTCCTGGTGAGAGCGGGTCGGACCGTGAGGGTTGCGACATTCGCACCAAGTTTGTTGAAGATCAGATACAGAGAAAGACAGGTAAGAATTGATTTATCTGTGTAGTTGACTGTGTATTCATTATTTGATATTTAAGGGTGGTTGGGAGGTTCTCGGGAGGACTGTTGTCCTCAGAAGTTGAAGTGGGTGCTTGAACACAGGAAGTTGTAGCTTCCATCTGGTTGCAGCCAAAGAAACAAGGGTGGCAGGGTGGTGCTAGGGAGAACAGGTGTTTTATGTTATGCAGGTTGGAGCCTGTGTAACTGGAAGTTGGAACTTCCGTCCAGTTGGTGCTGGAACATTCAGGAAGTTGGTGCTTCCATCCAGTTGGTGCTAGAATACTAAGGGAGTTGGTGCTTCCTTCTAGTGGGTGCTAGAGAAACCAGAGAGTTGGAGCTCTTGAACAAGTTGCAGCTTGTAAAACAGAGGTAGCACCCTCACATTGAGTTGGTGCTCAATTGTAAATGATGTACAGAACTGCAAAAGACTGCCTATCATTTCGAAGAAGAAGAAGAAGAGGTTTTCTCCCTTTATGGGGTTCCTCGTGAAAATCTGTCTCTGTGTGTACTTTATGTGTGACTGATGGTCTTTACATTTATTTTCAATATGCTGTATATTGTTGATGATCACTTGAAGGAAGATTAATAATGTTTAAAAAGGTATAAAATTGTTTAAGCTTATAAACAACTGATTCACCCCCCCCCTCTCAGTTGTCTTAGTTTTTCCAACAAAAACAATATTTTTCCACATATATGTTCCCTAACTATTATACAACATGTGTATACACATGTTTGACCATTATAGACCGCGTACATCGGATTTTGTTCCCAAAATTAAAAAAAAAAAGTGTCGGGTTTCTATGTCACGTCACGAGATCCATGATCCTTGACCTTCCATATACTTGAAATGTTCCGACTCGACCCTTTAGTTCCACTTGAAGGCTATAAATGGACCAAATCCGAGCTATGGAAAAGAGGAGAATAATTCAACTTTGAGAGAAAAGTTAGTCTAGAGAAATTATTCACTTCATATTGAGTGTGAATCTCTTTATCCTTTTAAGTCTGAACACATTGTTCATACCCCAAGATCTTCCCTACATGATTGATAACCTCATTGTCTCTCTTATATGAGCTTGCCTTTGGTGGAATATTTAAGTGGTGGAGGTCCAACTGGAAGGGACTTAGTTTCTCGGTTTTGAACGATGTCAACACAAAAGTTAGTAATTCATTCACTTCTGTTGATTACATTTTAATAGAAATACTCTTTTCTTGTCCAATTAATATCTTGCAAATATTTGAATTGTTATTCCATGGGCATATTTTTTTATGAATGTTGATGGATTATGCTATTGAATGTGCTAATTTTATATATTATCACCATATTCTTGCGTTTCTTGGTTGTCGAGGACAAATTGTAGGTGTATTTATTTGAGTCAAGTGCTCAATGGTGGACTTGATCAAACGTCTGGACGAGGTAGACTCTTTATCTTTTTTCGTTGGCAAATTTTCTTATATAGCATATATGATATTAGAGTTGATTTATGTAGTCATTTTTGTCTGTTATGGTTTACCCCTAGCCATAGAGAAATTTTAGTCGTAACAACATGTGTATTATGTGTGGCCTCATAAGGTGGACAACTCACTCTAAAATGATGTGTAGGGGGATCAAAAAAGTGAAAAGTTACCTTCAAGAGGTGCACTCTTTCATATCCAAGTTGTGTATCATCCCCCAAGAGGTGTGACATATCATCAAAAGGTTGCATATCATCAAGAAGAGGTCCAACATCCCGTCAAAAGGTGTAACATCCCATCAAGAGGTGTCAAATCATCATCAAAAGTGTAACATCCCATCATCAAAAGGGTCACATCATGCCCCATAGGTGATATGGTGTCTCATCAAGGGATCCATGTCATCAAAGGGAGAACGTCCTCTAAATAATGTGGAATGACCTCCCTCAAGTGGTGGGGATGACCTCCATCAAGTGTGCTACTAGCCCCTCAATGTCCTCCAAATAATCAAGGTGTCATTCAAATATGTGGCCATGTGAAATACATCATATAAGGAGGGTCTCATGTGGTCCAATGCACCATAAAAACCATAGGCATGTACACAAGTCAAACACAACACATAAAGTAAGAGATACCAATGCAAAATCCATTATATAGATCACATTAAGTATCCTCTTCAAGCTTCACACTATCTTATAAAGCTATACAATTTTCCAAGTTTAGGTATGGGAGGATCATTATTTCCCCCTATTAGATGTGTGAATACCTAGGATAAAATGTATGTACAAAAAAAACCACCAAGGATTATGTGTAATGGCATATGGTATGCTTTGGAATTTACTTCATGGGTGGTGGCATAGTCATGAAAGGTTATGCATGATAGTCACCCTCATGTCTTCCTTTGTATGGGGGATAACTTAGGAAATGAGTTACCCTTTCCTCGACACGTGTCTTTCCAAACCCCTATTTTCCTTTTTCTTTATTGATTCAACATATTTTGGTTTTTTATTTTCATTGTCTAAGTCCTTTTATTAGGTATGCATTAATATCATAGGACTTGGGGTGATGACCCCTTAGCGAGGGGGTAGAGATCATGCTTTTCTTTCTTATTTCCTTGCTTTTCATTTTTAATTATAGCACTCTCTCTCTCTCTCCCTCTCTCTCTCTCTCTCTCTCTCTCTCTCTCT
>ML779612.1:538566-553777 GCA_009831015.1 Picea engelmannii | reverse complement strand
GGGGAAACAAATGTTATAAATCCCAATGTTCTTATTCGCAAAGTACCTTTTAAGTGTGATTAATTAAACCTTTAATCACGATCAATGAATCTTAAATCTTTCGATGTTTCGGGTTTCCCGGTAACAAAGCGCTCTTGAAATATAGGCCTATGATTTCCCGATTCTCTCTTTTCAAAAGTATTAATCATGACTAATCTTGATTAATTAAGGTTTTAATACAGATGATTAATGTCTGATTTAAGCTATTCACTTTTCCCATTCGGGGGTTGCATATGACATATCTCTTCGGTACGTGATCCCCGAAACTCCGAAATGCGAAGTCATAAACTCTAAAACAAAGTCTTAAACTTGAATTAAGTCATTTAAAAACATGATTAGTAATCACTAAACTTCTTTTGGGCTTTGGGATTCATCTTTTTAAGAAATAGTCATTTCGAAACTCCAAGTTGAAAGCCGATATATGATAATATCCGTAACAGGACGAATTAAGATTTTTAAGTTTAAATGCGTATCTTTGGGCTCATCTTCTTCATTTAAAACATTAAAGTCTTACTGCCTGTCTGAGTACATCCATTAAAGGATGAGTTAAAAGAACTATAGCTCTGCATTTAAAATTTTATTCTTATCTTTTACAATCACGAGTGATTTGTATTCATCCAGGCTTATAGATTTTCTCGTTTGCAAATAGGTTTTCAATCTAGTGCGAAAGCTATGGCACCTAAGAGGGTACTTAAGAAAGTTGAGTGAACTATTTAAAGCACAGGTATAGAAGGAGATATCGTAGCTAATACCACACCCCATGCTATTGATTCTATCAAATCTTGGAAGCAAATCTTCGAGAATCTAGATTACGAAATTAAGAACTTCCCGCTTGATTCTGAGAACAAACTACGGGACATAGCGGAGTCTGAACTTCACAAGATAGCAGCATGCCCATGGCTCATGCCATATAATGATATGATATATTAGGCCTTAGAGAGAGCAGATGAGAATACAAGAAGCATTCTGGACAGTCATGGGGTCGTCATCGGTTCCTTCAGGCTGGAACATATACAAGTAATGTACATGCTAACCCCTAATCCTAAGTATATTTATAATGTTGAATTCATAACCAAATTCCAAAGAAAGGAATGCACAAAGTCAGATCAGACATACCCTGATATAATTAGAGGCTGGTGGGGAGTGACAACAAAGTTCAGGACCGATACTCACAGGAAATATGCCACAACCTCACTAAATGAAT
The DNA here is from genome assembly GCA_009831015.1 of Picea engelmannii. NCBI lineage: Eukaryota > Viridiplantae > Streptophyta > Pinopsida > Pinales > Pinaceae > Picea > Picea engelmannii. The sequence continues at coordinate 552,534 of ML779612.1, read as the reverse complement.
ACATGGTCTATGTAGCAATGATTCTTTGCAGACTCTTCAGAAAGAAAATCACCACTCATTTCCCTGTGGAATGGGTGCCTCTTCTTCATGAAGTAGTGGAAGGTTTTAGTTTCAACTAGGACAAAATCCTATCAGACAATTTATCTAAGGAGCTAACAGAGTATCAAACCGCAAAATCCAAGGGCTAACCAATGGCCTTCTATATGTCCACCTACATCATGGACACCATATGCGTCATGACCCCTTTCCCTCTGATGAATTGGAGTTGGAACCCAACCTCCAATAAACCCATTCATGAATACCATTCTAAGTTGTGGGAGGAAAATGCTAAGGATTCCTTCTATGAAATTTTCCACTTCGTGGTAATTCCGGTGCACTAGATGCTGTATGGCTGTGAGCCTCCCCATATTTTTGAGTCAGTCATGGAAAGTCTCAAGGCCTTCGCTGACTGATTTATAGAAGAAAATTGTTCCTACATGAGGGTTTTCGGATGTTCAATCCCTCCCACGCACTACCAAAATCTCTCCCTGATAGACTGGTATGTAGGGAGGTGGCTCACCAGATAGTAATAGGTGGCATCGAGAATGAACTAAAAATGGCCCAAAAGAGATTCTAGCCTATTTTCCCTATGCAGGTTGGGAAATATTCACTACTCAATCTAGGGCATTCCAAGGTTGAGGCAATTGCATTAGGAGAGATAAAGTTTCTAAATCTCAATCACAACAAATATGATCCCCATAAAATTGTGGGTAATCACCAAGTCAACTGCAATTTGAAAGAATATGAACATGAACAGTCCCCTTGTGATGACATGTTCAGAGGCGTTATAAGTTATGATGAAGTGCTGGCCAGGTTTCAATCTTTGTCACCTGACTTGCAAAACAATTTCCTGAACTTCCAGAAACATCGGAGAAGTGGTTTTCCCAGGGTATTACTAGGAGAAGCATCAACTCATCCTCCTGAAAAAGGAATCATACCCCCAGGTTTTGGATCAGGAGGGTAGGATAAAGAAAATACAAAGAGAATTCCAGAAGAGACCAAAGATTCTCCATGAAAAACAAAAGGACAAAAGGTAGAGAACTCAAGAATGGAAAAAGGGTCTCAGACATCCCCAGTGTCTGATAAACCAGATTTCTCTTCATCATCTACAATTCATGGTGATACCCCCAAAACAACAACAGAGGTAAGATCTATAGAACTAGGTGCTCCCATCGGCTCTTTGACTCAATTACAATTCACTTTCAGTTTCCCCCAAGTGGGAGCCCTATATGTTAGTGACCTTGAGCCCATCTCCAGAGAAGAGATTCCTCCATCTGATTATTTTTTCAGTAAGAAGAGAAAGGCAGTATTGAAGCAGGAAATGCATCAAAGGGAAAATGCCATGGAAAAGAAGCACAAAATCATAATAGACGGGCATAATTTGGAGGAAGAAGATTTCGCTACCGAAGTAGCTAGTTCTATGGGAGTGTTAGCCACAACTAACCAGTTCACTATTGAAAATATGAAAGCATGTATGAGACAGAGAAACCTCATGATTGCTAGACTACAAGGCCAATTAAAGGATAATGAAAAAAGGATTGAAGAAGGTATAAATAAATTTCTGGACCAAGCTAGAGCCAGGGATAAGAAAGAGATTCAATCCCTAAAAACAAGCCTCAGTGAGATGGAAGAGAGAGTGCAGAAAATTCAAACGCAAGAAGAAATCATAAATCAATTAAAAACAAAATTAAAGTCAATTGAAGATCTAGTCATAGATCTGAAAGTTTTCCGGGCCCAGTCACTGGAAGTGCATGCAGAGATAGAATTTGAATAACAGAATTTGATTTCCAAGATAGAGATCCTCCAGAATTACTTCCATGAAGGAAGAAATTCCTTTGATAACATCATCCTGAAGGAAAAAGAAGCTAAAGCAGCAAGGGTTTCTCTTCAAAGGGAAATCATATGTTCAACGAATGAAGATACATCCAAAACTACAAAATTATTAGCCGCAGAGAAAATCAGAGGTGACATTATGCTCAAAGTATGGGAAGCCAACATAATGGAAAAAAAAAGAATAGTTAAAGAAATCAAAGACGACTACGAAGAGGTTTTCGATCTCTTAGACAAAGGGTCATTAAACATTGGAAAGGACAATTGCCCAGGGCTTCTGGGGAAGATAAATATTGCGAGACACCAATTAAAGTTTAAAAAAGATCTAACTGAGATCCAGATGGAGATTTCACAACTAAAAGAAATGGATGTCACCTTAATCAATAGGTTGTTGATTCAGCCCAACTTAAAATTGCAACCAATAAAGTTTGCAGATAAAAGAGTTGAAGACTATTTCCCAAAGATATAGAGAAAGGTATATCTATTCGAAGAAAAGGAGTTTCCAGAGCCTCCCAAAACATCTTCACCTTTCCTCCACAAATGCATCGAATGTGTTAGAGAAAAAGAAGGAAAGTCTTCAACATAGCAATAAAGTACCAGTTTGAAAAGTCTAGCTATAAAAATAAAAGAAAGATAAAGAAAATCATGTAAAACAGTTTTCAGCTTATTTACGATAAATGGTTAGTTCCTATAAATTAGAGATTCCCCAACCGCCAAGGATTGGAAATTTTGTATAAATGTAAATTTTTAGGGATAAGAAAAGGCTTTTTGGTGGCCATTGTACGAGAAAAACATTTTGCAGTGATTAATAAGAATGCAAAGTGGAGATTCCAGATCTTGTCAATCATGAGCTATGTGTACCATTTGTTTTTTCTCATAGCATTTTTTCTTAGGTGTATCTTTGATGAAATTTTAACAATAATTTAGCAAAATATTTACTACTGGTTCAAGTTGTTGGGTTATCTAATTATTTACAGTTTTTCCTCTGTACCTGATGTCAGCAGTTTCAAGACCTATAGATTATTTAGAATGAAATGGTTTGTGTTTCATTAGAGTCCTCCTATCTTTCATCTTTCCTCATTGCAAAGTGAGATTCTTCCATGATCGATGCCTCATTTTTGTTAAATGATTTTGTTTTTTTCACTCGTCACTGTCATGTCTTTAAAATCTAACTCAGGAACATGAAACGACCTCTGATCTGTTGAATATTAATCTGTGTTTGCAATTTTTCTCTTATAATCAAAATCAGAAAGCAACACACTTTATTGAACAAAGTTTTAGACCTTCTTCCAACCATCATCCCTCATGACTGTGCCCACCTTAAGACAACCTAATGTAGAACCCGACCTTTCTGATCAAACTAGCATTGGCATAAATTTATTTAACACTATCTTGCAAACAACTAACACCCGAGTCAAATTAGAACGTTCATGGGAAGCCATTGAACGGGACATAAGCATCCAAGAAAACTTGGAAGCTCAACGGAGACAGTTAAGGAACCAACCATAGTGGTTATCCTTCAATGGGGACTTTGTCTACCTTAATTTTATTTACTCGTATCAGATGTTTTGATGGTATGCTTTAGAGCCTTAAAGTATAAACTCAGGAACAACATCTTTTTGGCGTTGTTTCCAGGGAATGAAGAAACAAAACTTTTCCCTAGGAAGAACGACATTGACATTTTCTTTCTTTGATAGTGAAAAAATATCAAAATTTTTTTAAGGCTACCTTCATCTTTCACTTGGAGACTCCATGATAAATAAGTTGTCTTTGAGCCAAAAGAATGCCAGGAGGAACCCGAATGACAAATAGACTTCACCAGTTTCTGATCCGGAAAAGATTTTAGAATCGTGAAGATCCCTTAGACAAATCATTTCACCGACAGATACCATCTGTCAACCTAATTCTACACAGTCGAACGTTAGGGCAATTCTTGAGAGATTCATCTCGCTCCCCCTTTAAATTGAAACATTCTCTTTTCCTGAAGTGCACACTCCTACTACCAAGTACTCTGACGAATGCCCTGTATATTCTGATTTAACCCCCATTGATTCTCCGATATATTTGTCTTATGAGTCTGGAGAAACAAGTTCTTTTCTTCTTGGGCCTTTCTTCTCCAGTTTCCTATGCCTTGATAATTAGTTCCCCACAACCTTTTTGTCACATTCCAGCACAACCCAAAATCTACCAAACTTCTGTGACCTTTCTCCTCATACACTACGAGTTTCAGCCTCAAATCCATCAATGGCTACACACGGAGGTGCAGGAGCTGGAGGCGGTGTTGTAGGCGGTGTCGGAGGAGGAGAAGCAGGTGGCCAAGTACCACTCCCTAGAATATTTGCTAAGGTGGCTGCCAGATATACCCCTCTTGTCCTCCTAGTTCCCCTACATGACCTTCCCAAAAATTACATGAAAAGTCTTCCCAAATTCACAGGGGAAGGAGATTTAACTGCACAAGAACACATCAATTTCTTTGACCAATTTGATGACATCCTCATAATCAAGCATGAAGATGTCTAGTCTAGACTCCTCATTCAGAATTTCGAAGGACACGTGTGGACCTGGTTCTGAGCCCTGGCAGCGGGATCTGTAAGGTCTTATGAAGAACTTGAAAACACTTTTATCAGACAATGGGGAGAAAGGAGAGACCACCTCTATTACCTAACTGAATTTGGGAATCTCAGAAAGAAAATCTCAGAATCGATTCTTGAGTTCACTCAAAGGTTTAACAAGTTGTATAATAAAATGTCGGTCGAGGTCAAACCTTCTCAACCCGCAACGAAAGTAACTTTCTCTGGAGCTTTTGAACCTGATTTCGCTCTATTATTAAGAGAAAGGAGATTAGTAGATCTCACCAAGATGCAATATGATTCCCTAGAAGTTGAATTGAACATGATGGCATCAGGAAAACTAAAAGCCAAAGTAGAAACCGGGAACAAAGAAAATAGAAACTTCAAAGAACAAGGTGGATCCTCTGGATTGGGGAAATCCTCAGGAGATAAAATAGGCGGTATGGATAGGATAATTAGGGAGTTGTCAAATAAGATCTCAAAAATGGAACTCGATAAATAAAAAAAAAGATCATTTTCCTAGGAAAGATTTTAGAAGGAATCCTGATCCTCAAGCCCCACAAAAACTAATTAAGAATGAGGATCAAAAAATACCAACCCCCTTCAAGGGTAAAAACTTCATTGGAGGGGAAGACTTAGAATATTTTGAAGAGTTAGACGAGGATATAAATAATCTTGGTGACGAAGTATACAACCCTATTTATCGAGACAAGATTATGAAAAATCCTTAAATAAAGAAAACAGATCGGAAGACAATGTAAGCAACAATACTTCTGAAGATTTGACCTATCAGGGTATTGCAGATGATATAATAGCCGAACTACACCAGAAATATAATTTAATACCTAGAAACAAGAGTCTTCCAACCGCCCCAACGAAAAGGATATTGCCAAGGGGCAAAACTGACGAAGAGGCCCCAAAAATTGCTGAGAAGCAGACTACGAAAACCAACACCACTAACATGCAACCTGTCAAGCCAAAGTCAGTAGGAACACCGGCCATGAAAACACAGGTCCCTGTGAGTGAAACCAAATTCACACCACAAAAGAAAGCTGAAAAGAAGGGAATGGAGGCCCAAAACATAGAGAGCGACAAAGCCATGGGAAATTTTAGTCTGGAAAATGAAATAAAAAAAATCAAGATTCCTATACCTCTTGTCGAATTGGAAAAAAACCCCATATAAAGAAAACAAATTGCCAAGATGATTAGTTTTTCAGAAAATGGAAGCCAAGCCGATGTCATTAACTTAGAAGATGACAAGCCAAACATAGTTTTCGGTCCAAATTTCGAAGGTTCCAAAGACACGGTCGCCCCCTTCTATATCATGTTAACCTTGTTCGACCACCTACTCCATAACTGCATGCTAGATTCTATAACATCCCATAATGTAATGCCTAAAGACATTATGGATAAATCGGGTCTCAAAATCACTAGGCCTTATGGAGATTTATATTCATTCGATTCAAGAAAAGTTAAATGTATAGGCATGATTAAAGACTTGGTAGTAAATCTGGCACAAATACCTGCAAAAAACATTATAATGGATGTAGTGGTTGTCGATATCCCTCCAAAATATGGTATGCTTTTATCCAGGTCCTATGGCACCAAGCTTGGAGGATCTCTCCAGATCGACATGACGTATGCTACAATTCCAGTTTTTGGAGGATAGTTCATGTGCATATACAGAGAAACCAGGTTGGCATTCACGGTGAGTGATCCACACAACCTGAATAACTACCCTGTATATATTGTTGATCAAGATTTAGGTAATTATGTTTTATCCATTGATGATGATATTGATGTATGTATAGATGAAAGTTGTACATAAGAGAAAACACAAAAAGAAAAAATTAAAAATGATGTATATAGCACTGGTGCATGGAAAATGTTTTTTTATGGCACTTCATCCTACATTGGAGCTGGAGATGGGGCACTCCTTGTCACTCCCAATAATCAATTCATAATCCCTTTTTCCTATAGGTTATAATGGAATGTGGACCACACTAATAATTTATGCGAGTATGAAGCCTTAGTGTTAGGGTTAGAATCCACTAGGAGAATGAAAATAAAAAACCTCAACGTCTTTGGTGACGCTGAGGTAATCATAAAATAGGTAAACCAACAGTACCAGACCAAACATCCTAGGTTGAGGTCTTACAGGAATTGCGTCTGGGATCTGATTGAAAATTTCTTCTCCTCTGTCAAGGTTCACTACATTCCAAGAACTGAAAACCAACAGGATGATGCGTTAGCCAAAGAAACCTAAACATCCACACCCCCCATTGCTTTTAAACTAAAGTACCATATACAAATGAGACACAGGCCTGTTGACAGGCAAATTTGACATGCTGTCAACTGGAAGAATAGATCTGGTCCGGGGTTGTCTAAATAACCCAAGACGTTTGGTGTAACCTATTCTAAGGGGTTTCATGGCTCCATTAGCCAACTAGGGTCCTAAAGATAGAAAAATGAAATAAACTAATTAAAGAAAATATTCTAACAATCGACACAATAATTACAAATATTTATCTAAGAATGTGAATATACAAATGATTATGAACAATTTATATACAATTTACAAGGTTTTCATGAAATCTTGCAAAAATGATTGTTTGATAAAGTTTATGAATCAAATATGAACAATACTTATTTTTGGATTTTTTTTAAAGATATTAAATGAATACGATTGAAATAGTGACACAAAAATAGTTAAGGCTAATTAATGTAATCATTGTTTCATTCATAAACAACTTAACTAAATAACACACAGAATAACATGTAGCTGATCAACGAAATTGGTATTATCTTTCTGTGTTGTATGAGCTCCTGCATGTACTATTGTTAAGGGAAGCCTATAACAAAAAAATACTAGCACTTCCAGAATACATTCAAAGAAGTATTTGATATTGGAGTAAATTAATAACAACAGGAAGACAACTAATTAAAAATCACGTGATCTTAAGATAATCAATATTTAAGAACGAAACAAAACTCAATTATGAGTATTGATATTATTCATCATTTAACATTAGCAATAAATTCCACAATAATCAAATGATTGATTGATCACACATAAAAAATGGAATAAGAAATTATGGACAACATATAACATTTAACAGTATGAAAACGCCATATGATGACAAGCTAAAGCTAAAATCAACCATAATAACATTCTCATAATACAACAGTAATAAAAGAATGAATTGGAATAAGCATCGCATAGGTCTAAAGACAAAGATGAATTGCTTTCCCATATTCTTTCTCAAAATCACATGCCCATATTGTAGTCCTAGAAGAATTTTTAAGATAATAGACTCGTAAATATTGAAAAAAAAATTAATACATAAATGATAACAATTAACCATGTATTGATAAAATAGACTAAAGCTAATTTAAATCAGTGCATAATCAATTATTCAAAGAATATGAAGATATTATATTAAAATAAAACCATTTTACTCACAGGACAAAAGCCATTAAGAAACCTAGAATTCCATATTCTTCTTTGAAAATACTCGTTCATTCTCCCAAAGATTCCAACCATCCGTTACTCCATTTGAATTTTTTTTTTTTTCAAAAGAAATAATATACAAAAGAGAAAGGATAAAAATCCTCCTCTCCAATTCTTTGGATCTTCAGCTTTGATCTTTCTCATATATTTATAAAATGAATGAACAGTCTGGGCGTCACTAATAATTTTCGCCACCTGAAATTTGTCTCGTAAAGAGACCCAAATATCTCTCAAATCGTGCATTTGTTTGGGAACATATCTATGAGGAAGGTAAATGGGTCCATTTGGGTTCTGGGTTTTCAACTGTTTCTTCAAATTCCTCACAGTTTGGCTGCAATCAGTCCTGCAAAATCTCCTTTTAGATCTTGATGCCTTTCCAAATTTTATCTGTTGTTGCTCATAACATTATTTGTATCAATCCAATATTATTTTTGGATCAATCATCTTGAATGTATTTGGATAATAAAATCAATCCATGATCAGATCCGTATCAAATATTTGATAATAGAAACCTATGAAACAAAAAGAAACCTAAATTAATAACCTAAAAATTGAGAATAAAACAAAATCTATAACAATAAAATAAAAAATGAATTTAAACTAACTATAAGTTGTAAACAAACATTGTTTATAATGATCCTAAAACTCTAGAAGCTTCAAGTTAATGGAGAAGAGAAAAATATTAATTTTGTTTTTTCTTACAAAATCAAACAAATGATAGATAATTCTTTTTTATTTTTTATTATTATTATGAGATGCAAAATGAAAAAATAATTTAATTAATTAATATCACCAAATGATTTTATGAAAATGAGAAACCAACCAAGATATTATTTGATGAACTATGGAACACATTATTCAAAATAGTCAAACTTGCTAATGAGCAAAATAATTAACACATAATCATAATTTAAACGAAAGTAAACATTTGATAAAAAATAACGTTTTTGTTTAAATTGAGATTTTTATGCTTGTTTCTAACTTTTGACATATACTCTTGTAATGAATGTTTCATACTATAGTGATTGTCTTAAGCTTGTTTCAAAGAAAGCCAAGGCATGGAACTATTTGAAAAGGTTGATTTTGTAGCTCATTATAATTATCAATATTCTAGTAGGGGCCCTTTAAATTTTGTAAAAATATAGGGGAGTTGTTGGGGCCCAACAAATGGCGACTTACTGGGTGAAGCAGTTATCTCTGATATGGTAATATTTCATCTTAGGAAGAAAATAATAAGATTGATAAAATAATTTATGCTCCCTGAAATAAATTCACTCTAAGACCATATGGTATTAGGATAAGCTCAATGTTATAACCAGACAATAGAATTTTCTTTGTAGGGTATTATAACCCGAAATAATGTCTTAATCAAAGAGTTGCGATGTTTATAAAATAACTTCAATACCGTTGAGAGAGCCACTACTTCCAACAGGCATCCATAGCCTCAACAAGGATGTTATTTAACCCACTCAAATGCTTTAATCCCATCCAATAGTTGTATCCACGTGATGTATACTTCCATAAAAGATAATTTTAAAACATATGCCTGCTACCTCTCGACCCAACATTGCTTCGTTGCCAGCAGGCCTGTTCAGTGCCCTGACGAAGTTGTCTTGGTATCATGTGTGCATTTACCCACTGCCAGCGAGCCTGTTCAGTACCCTGACGGATTTACACACACTTCCCACACTTAAGTGCTTCCAACCCTCTTATGCCACTTTTAAATAATAATGCAGTTATATATTTCTTGATGACAAAGAGAGTAGGGTGATACTGGAGGTTAATTGCAATACAGGTGAATAGTTGACCATGTAATTTATTTGCTTTCAAAATTGGAAGTTTTATCATGGTTTAGGGATTTTAGATTTCATTTAAAAATCATCTAGAGAATGTGGAAGCACTTAAAAATGATTCGTTAAGAATATGGATGACGTAAAAAGTTTAAAGATCATTGTAATTCTCAAAGATTTAAACCATATCTCTAGTGTAATACTTTGGCAAAGACAATTTGAGGACAAAATGAAAGTGACAATTGACTTAAAAATCAATTGTCTGAGCTATATCTTAATATCAGGACCTCTTTGAACTATTTCAAATTGCTTGAAAAACACAAGTCTTAAAATAAATGCTTCCTTCGACAATATCTCTTTGATCAGAAATATATTGATTCAAAAAGAAAGATAAGAAGAAAACTCATTCAAAATAATCAAAGAAAACAAAAAAACACAACGAACCAAATCAAATTTTATTAATGGGATTCAAAATAAGAAGTACACAAAATCAAAACAACAAAAGAAAACATTTCAGGAAATGATTTTGGCCAAAGATAAACTTGAGCTTTTGTATCCACTATCATCTCACTGTAAAATAAAGGAAGAACCGAATCATATAAAATATAATGTGCGAGCAAGTCCTTTTCTTAAGATAGTGATGCATAAAATGTTACTTTGACCAAGCATAATTATTAAAAATAAAAAAGAGACTAAAAGAAAATAGAAAAATCCTTATTAAGATGAGTGCAGTCCTACTCGTGGCACCTTGGGTTAGGGTTGAATTGATAGTTTAAATTTACTTATATCTTTACTTTCCATTTAAAATTTTCATGATGATACTGCATTTTTGAAAAGAAATATTCAACGAAAAGCAGAGAGAAAAATATTTAAAGTGGAATTCCCTCACAACATTGATATTATGGTTTTCTTGGTGTACCCACTTGTGTTCATAACTGCATTATTACACAAAGAAATATTGAGAAATAAAACTAAAAGAAAACCTACTCCTAAACCTACTCTAACTACTAAATAGATAAAAATGCTAAGTGAAATCGTATTTCCAATGCAACCACAAGAGTATCTTCAATCTTGCAAGGAATATAAAGTCAAAAATCAGAGTAAAAGAATCTAGTACTTGCATATACAAAATAAATATTCCATGCTTACCTCCTATATATTCTTTTAAAAAAAAAACAAGCACGACCTTACCATTCTTTTGAAACTTCTTGATGGATGAATCCTCCAACCATTCTGCAATCTGGTCGTGATATGGGTCATAATGGCATGGAAGAACATAAGTAAGTTTGGAAAAATTGTCAATATTATGGGGACCTGACATAACCATCTACCAAAGCCGAAATACCCCATCCTCCTGACAATTCTCCAAGTGTTCATCAATTTCTTCACACAGAGGATCTAAAAAAATCATGTGATGCTTACTTTCTAGATATTTAGGTAGAAACAAAGCAAGCACAACTTTATCTTTAATATGAAGATTTTTTAGATATGAATCTTCAAGCCATTCTAAGATCATGTCATAAAAACTAGGATGCAAACTATGGCTTTGATGAAATGGATATATCAATGGGGAACACATCATAAGAGGATTCATGACATCAGTTAGATTATTGGTTTGAATGCTTCCTTTAATGAGATTGATCATTTCAAAATGTGAAGCATAAACATTAAAATTCAAACTAATCAAAGAACGAATATGCAATGTAGAATAGTCGATTTCCATAAGGATGAGTGCATTGTCTTTTTCAACAATAAACTCTGTAAAATCATCTCACAACATGTCATTTTCCCATGTGAGTGATGAAAGTGAAAGAGCGTCAAATCTAACTTTATCAATGTTATGTTTGGAATTAACTTCGTCAAATCTTGGCATATCGAAAGGATATGATTGTGGCTGAAAAGAGTAGGATGTTGTAGGTAAGGTATCAAGTCCACCATAATATAAGAAGAGATCAGGATATAAAGAATAAAAGGAATCAGAAATAAGCACATGAAAAGAATCTCTTGAACTATCATATTTAACAATGGTATTATCAAGACATTTCTCTTCACTTTCTTTAAAACTCTCACTTTTTTTTGGTGATAAATTCTTCAACATAATATGATCATCTAGATTTGCCTCTTGTATGATAGATAATTCAAAACTTATGTGACAAACGTCTAGTCTTTCCTGTGGATAAAATACATTTTGAGGATGAAGTTTTAAGGTTTCTTCTTACAATTGCATATCTTCTTCTCTAATTAGTTTCATAGGAATGTTATAATGTTTAAGATGATTTTCGTCGCTTAAGTGTTCTTCAATGACTGAGTTTAAATATTGATTAGAGAATGAGTTACAAAAATGATGATATTCACCTTGACCAGGAATCAAATCTTCTTCCACGATGGTTGAAGATTGAAAATATAATGATTCAGAGGAAAAACCAATTTGGTTGTTGGTAAGAACCTGGTCAATAGATTCTACCTCCCTTGCTTGTTCAAAATTTTCGGATGGATTCCTCTCATCATGTGAACTAAATTCTTCTCATAATTGAGTGATAGGATTTGCAAATGGTTCTTCATTTGCGATTGAATATGACTGGATGGAAGGGATGCAAGCATCATAGAGGAGATTTAATAGAAATGACATGTCATCGAGATTATATTTACAGAGGATATGATAGATTCTTGTCAAAAAGTCTTTCGAAGATGAATCACCATTGATTAGCAAAGTCAGAAATTCTTCACATAATTGATTGTAATCATAAATTTCAAAATCATCTATAAATTCATCTACAAATTGAAACCAATAAAAAATGTGACATGCTGGAAAGGACTCAAACCAATGTTTAATCCGACCTCTAAAAGAAAAGCGAACAATCTGCATAAAACTCTTAAATTAGAAATGTCATGTTTGATGCAATTGCACCAAAACTTGTTAAGGTGGTCTTTAGCAGATGCATTGCCTCCACCATCAAAGGTGAGTTTGGACAAGCGAGAGACGGTCTTGTTGGGAACATCGGGTAATGAGAAGTGGAAAGCATGTTCTAACACAGTGATTTGGGGAGCCATGGGGAAATTGAATACATTTAAAATAAAGGCTCCTACAAGGCCATCTTGTAATTTTGCCCTCCTTCTAGCACCATTTGTTGACGAGCAAATTTTACATGCCATCAACTAGAAGAATAGATCCGTTCCGGGGTTGTCTAAATAACCGAAGTCATTTGGTGTAACCTATTCTGACGGGTTTAATGGCTCTGTTATCCAACTAGGGTCCTAAAGATAGAAAAATGAAATAAGCTAATTAAAGAAAAGATTCTAACAATCAACACAATAATTACAAATATTTATCTAAGAATGTGAGTATACAAATGATTATGAACAATTTATATACAATTTACAAGGTTTGCATGAAATCTTGCGAAAATGATCGTTTGATAAAGTTTATGAATCAAATATGAACAACACTTATTTTTGAATTTTTTTTAAAGATATTAAACGAATAAATACTAAATGAATACGATTGAAACAGTGACACAAAAACAGTCAAGGCTAATTAATGTAATCACCATTTCATTCATAAACAACTTAACTAAATAACACACATAATAACATGTAGTTGATCAACGAAACTGGTATTATATTTCTGTGTTGTATGAGCTCCTACATGTACTGTTGTTAAGGGAAACCTATAACCAAACAATACTAGCACTTCCAGAATACATTCAAAGAAGTATTTGATATTGGAGTAAATTAATAACAACAGGAAGACAACTAATTAAAAATCATGTGATCTTAAGATAATCAATATTTAAGAACGAAACAAAACTCAATTATGAGTATTGATATTATTGTTAGAAAAACCGGACCGCAGAGCAATAAAATAAAACAAATGCAGCAATAAAACACAGAAGATACACAATACAAGAGAGACACAGATTTACGTGGTTCACCCAGTGTGGGCTATGTCCACCAAAGAAATTGCCAGGTCCTTTCTTTATTATTATCCAGCAAAATGAATGGATACAACCTACAGCAAAACCTGCTGTAACTTCCTCTTCTTTCTCTCACGGTATCCTCTCTCATAATACAATACTCGCCAACATACATAGCCGCAATACATTTCCCTCATAAAATAGGGTTGCCTTCTAGGGCAAAAAACCCTAACATAATCTCTATCGTTAGATCTGCGACCTTATAATGAACGGTCCAGATTTACAATGAAATTACAATATACTTTTACAAGGCA
>ML779612.1:519260-533092 GCA_009831015.1 Picea engelmannii | reverse complement strand
TTTTGGATCAATCATATTGAACGTATTTGGATAATAAAATCAAGCCATGATCATATCCGTATCAAATATTTGATAATAGAAACCTGTGAAACAAAAAGAAACCTAAATTAATAACCTGAAAATTGAGAATAAAACAAAATCTAGAACAATAAAATAAAAAATGAATTTAAACTAACTATAAATTCTAAACAAACATTGTTTATAATGATCCTAAAACTCTAGAAGCTTCAAGTTAATGGAGAAGAGAAAAATATTAATTTTATTTTTTTACAAAATCAAACAAATGATAGATAATTCTTTTTTATTTTTTATATTATGAGATGCAAAATGAAAAAATAATTTAATTAATTAATATCACCGAATAATTTTATGAAAATTAGAAACCAACCAATATATTATTTGATGAAGTATTGAACACATTATTCAAAATAGTCAAACTTGCTAATGAGCAAAAGAATGAACACATAATCATAATTTAAATGAAAGTAAACATTTGATAAAAATTAATGTTTTTTGTTTAAATTGAGATTTTTATGCTTGTTTCTAACTTTTGACATATACTCTTGTAATGAATGTTTCATACAATAGTGAATGTCTTAAGTTTGTCTCAAACAAAGACAAGGCATGAAACTATTTGAAAAGGTTGATTCTGTAGCTCATTATAATTATCAAGATTCTAATAGGGGCCCTTTAAATTTTGTAAAAATATAGGCGAGTTGTTGGGGCCCAACAAGGCCTTCCATATTGAATAACATACATCATTGGCAAGTTTTTTAGGACGATGAACAACTTCACAAATTTTTAGAATCAATAGATGAGTTTTTTGAAACTCATGCCAACCAGGAAAACCAAAATGATCATATTTGGATCATGCAGGAAGGGCAGGACCCCCAGGAATTCCACGATAAAATCGCTAACCACCGAATGCTTTTTCTAAAAAAAAAACATATCCCCAAGTTCTTGATTCCCTTGGAAAGGTTATTTAATCAAGATGAAATCCCTTTAAGATCCACTTTACAACCTCAGTCAAAGGAGGTTGAGGACTGCGATATAGGTATGAAAGAAAATCCTTCGTTGGTGAAGCTATCCAAGTATGTGTCCCTATAAATCAAAAGTAGGTATGAAAAATTGCTCAGACAATAGAAGGACATTTTTTCTTGGTACTATGACGAATTGCGAACTTATGACACTACCGTAATAGAACACAAAATTCCTTTGAAACCTGGTGTCAAGCCTTTTAAGAAGAAACTCAAAAAGATAAACCCTATGTTGCTACCAGTGATAGAAAAAGATGTTAAAAAACTCACAGATGCCAAAATCATCGTCCCACTAAGATATTTCGAGTGGGTAGCTAATTTAGTTCCAGTAAGAAAAAAAATGGCAAAATCAGACTGTGTGTTGATTTTAGGAACCTGAATCAATCGTCACTCAAGGATAATTATCCATTGCCTAAGATGGACCACATTTTAGAGAAAGTAGTTGGAGCTAACAAAATGTCAATGATTGATGGTTTTTCAGGTTACAATCAGATTGCAGTACACCAAGATGATAAGGAAAAAACTTCTTTCACTACCCCTTGGGACACCTTCATGTACGATAAAATGCCTTTCGGTTTGATGAATATAGGGGAAACCTTCTAGCGAGCCATGGAAATCGCCTTCGTGGGTGAGAGAGACAAGTTTGTTGTTATCTATCTTGATGATCTGACTGTTTTTTCCAAATCTGATGCAGAACATCTAGTGCACCTGAAGCAAACTTTCGAGAAATGTCGTAAATTTGGTTTGTCCTTTAATCCCAAAAAATCTCATTTTGCTATGTAAGAAGGTAAGATTTTAGGTCATATAGTGTCTAAATATGGAATCAAAATTGACCCCAAAAGAATTGAAGCAATAGATACTATAAACATCCCTAGAAATGTAAAAGAAATTCAGTCTTTCTTAGGAAAAATAAATTTCTTGAGAAGATTCATCCCTAACTTCACCGAAATTGTGAAGCTGATCATAGATATGTTAAAAAATCATAGTGAGACAAAGTGTACAAGTGAATCCAAAGAATATTTTAAATGAATCAATAAAGTTATCAGCGAAGCGCCAGTCTTGGCAAGTCCTGATTACACAAAAGAGTTTCTGATTTTTTCCTTCGCTTCCGAACACACTATCGTAGTTGTATTGTTACAGAAAAATGAAGAAGGCTTTGAACAACCTATTGATTTTTTCAGTAAAAGTCTGAGAGATGCTGATTTGAAATATAATATACTAGAAAAACAAGATTACACAATGGTGAAGGCTCTCAAGGCTTTCAGAATGTACCTATTACACTTGAAGATCATAGCCTATGTTCCTACAAGCTTTGTTAAAGACATACTGGTTCAACCGGATAGTGATGGGAGAAGAGGCAGATGGCTAGATAATATTTAGGAGTTTGATATGGAATTAAAACCAACAAAACTCATTAAAGGCCAAGGTCTAGCTAAATTGCTAGCCAAATCAAACTTGCAGGCACTCGGAATAAATTAGCTGCAAGCAAATGAGGGTTTTCTACAGATAAATGAACTTGATTTCTCTACACCTATAGTTGAGATTCAAGATAGGTTTTCTACTTCAGTCTGGTACCGTGATATTGTTTCTTACCTCTTGACTCTTCAATGTCCCAGTGAACTAACCCCATCTAAATATAGGACACTGAAGCTACATGCTATAAAATATTGTATTATAGACGAAAAATTATATTGGAAAGATCTCGTGGGTTTCTTACTGAGCTGTTTAGTCGAGACTGAAACTGAAAATGTTATAAATGAGTTCCATGAGGGAGTGTGTCGGGGACACCACGCTTGGCGAGCTACAACTTATAAAATATTAAGAGCTAGATATTATTGGCCCAAACTATTCACAGATGTAAACACCAAAGTCCAAACTTGTACTCCCTGTTAGTTGTTTACAGGTAAATAAAAAGTCTCAGCTTTATGTCTAGTTCCAGTTAAAACCGAAGCTCCTTTTCAGAAATGGGGTTTTGATTTCATCGGAGAAATTCATCCACATTCCAGTGCTCAACACAAGTGGATTCTAACTGCAATGAACTATTTTACTAAGTGGGTGGAAGCTATTCCCACGAGAAACGCGACTGACTCAGCAGTAATCCATTTTCTAGAAGAAAATATTTATCCAGATTCGGCTATCCCCAAAATATAGTCACCGATAATGCACAAGCGTTTAAATCAATGGCTATGATAAGATTTTGCCAAAAATTTAACATCATATTAGGACACTCCACAACTTATTATCCACAAGGTAATGGTTTAGTTGAGTCATCTAATAAAAGTATGATAACTATGATAAAAAAGGTCTTGACTGAGAACAAGAAAGCGTGGCATATCCATTTGAAATATTCTCTATGGGCTAACATGATAAGTACCAAAAGGTCAATTGGGATTTCCCCTTTTCAGATGGTATATGGCACTAATTTCATTTTACCAATCAATCTTTCTCTGCTAGTAATGAAAATTTGGAAAGATTCAAACGAAGAACCTAACGACATTACTAGGAGGGAAAACCAACTGGTTGAAGTTCAGTAAAATAGAGCCGAAGTAAACGAAAAGATGCAGAGATATCAGGATAAAATGAAGGATTTATTTGATAAAATAGATAAGGATAGAGATTTCCTCCCTAGAGATTTGGTACTAAAATCGGAATCCAGTAGAGAATACACTGGAAAACATGGGAAGTTCGATTCGATCTGGTCTGGCCCTTATAGAATTTTGGCCTCAGAGGGAGAAAAAAAATTTCATTAGAAAATCTCGATGGAGATATTCTTTGCACCCCTGTAAATGGGTGATACCTTAAACACTACATGCAGTAATATGCTTCCGAGCCCTCATTGTACATACTGTTTTGTTTTATTGTTTTCTTTATAGTTACATTTCCTTCGATAAGTTTAATTTTGCTGTAAAATACTTAAAAAAAAAATAAAAAATTAAGAAAATGTAGATACCAAACAGTCCAAAATCTAGCAGTTCACATGAACTTTCTGATTTTTATGAGTTTCTGATAGTTTTTATGCCATTTTAATTGCAGGAAAATTATTGAAGATCCAGAAGATCAACTACACTAAAAGGGTAACCTGCATGAATAATCATGATAAATACTTCCCAAAAAGGTAATAAGTAAATGATCTTCTGGTTGAAAATACAAAGAACAATCAAGTTATGAACTCTGAACCGAGAATGTAGGTTAAAATGTCTTAAGGGATACCGATGAGTAATACAGTAATTTCAGGATAAATAATAATAATAATAATAATCGCTTGTACTACTATGTTACCGAAGCTTTTTTACCTTTCATCCTTGATCACGACTAAATCTGCTCTTCATCTAACCCTGGTTACTTTCCCATAAGTCTTTGGAGGAAAGAAAGGTCTCGTCTCAACTTCGAAAGCATTCAAACTAACTTTCAAAACGAAGATAGGCAAATTTCTATGTTTCTCCTAAACTTTGGCTGAACCAGAAGTATGTCTGGGCTAATCCCAACCTCTTTAGTCATTCCAACATGAATAAACTGATCGTTTTTGCTTGAGGAAAGTCCCTAAGAAATATTAATGAGTTTCTCTATGAAGCCAAAAGTGTCTGAAATCCAAAAAGAAGATTAACCTAGAGCTATTTAAATAAGTTGACAAACCTTTGCTATAAATAAATAAATAAATAAATAAAAAATAAAAAAAATAGCAGACATTTTCTGAGTATATTACATATTGATTGATTGCCCACTTCATAATAAAATATATTCAGACTAATGGTGAAAGGAAATTCATTATTGATTGCCCCCATCTAGTCTAAAGAGATGATGAAAGGAAATTCAATATATGATTTCCCTCATCTCAGCATTTAAATGCTAGAAAATAATGAAGTGGTGTAAGGAAATTCAATGCAGAAAATATGATAACTTCACCGGGGTGATGAATAGGCTTGTTGGCAGTGAAGCAATATCTACATATCTGACAAGGCTGTTATACACGAACTACAAGATGCTCTCGTAATTTTTCTTCTTTCATGTTGGATGTACACTATAAGCTTATGGAATCCCCTAATTTAAAGAAAGATGGAATTACTTTACTTCGATGTGAATTCTATCACATAAAACCGGATGGAACGATTAATTTGGTTTCGATTATCTTGCACAAATCTGAGGTCGGTTTTAGAAAGGGAATCTATGAGAGCCTGATTCAAAATTGTCAAATGTTTTAGTTTCAAAAAGTTTTCCGAAGTGAAGGTTTAGATCCTTTTCTTCCTGATTGATTTTTTTTCTCCAGACATGTTTTACAGACTAAAATGACTAACCCCATTTACCCAATAAAGGCACTAAGTCTACACGTTCTCCTCGTCCCACAAGGAGACGAGGTCCCCAATTGGAGCCTATGTTGAAACAAGGTATGAATTTTTATCTCTAACCAAAGACTTCGTATTTTCCTAGTATGGAGCCGCCCTAAGTTTGAAAAAAAAAAGTGGGGACAAAATGTAACCTTTCGTGATTCAGAATTCGGCGTTTCATAAAGTAGTCATTTTGAAGTTCACAACTCCAAAATCCTGGTGCCGAATTTCCGAAAGGGGTTTTATTTTTTTATTTAANTATATATATATATATATATATATATATATATATATATATATATATATATATATATATATATATAAGGGGAAACGAATGTTATAAATCCCAATGTGCTTATTCGCAAAGTACCTTTTAAGTGTGATTAATTAAACCCTTAATCACGATCAGTGAATCTTAAATATTTCAGAGTTTCGGGTTTCCCAGTAACAAAGAGCTCTTGAAATATAGGCCTACGATTTCCCGATTCCCAATTTCTGAAAGTCTTAATCATGACTAATCTTGATTAATTAAGGTTTTAATACAGATGATTAATGTCCGATTTAAGCTATTCACTTTTCAAATTCGGGGGTTGCATATGACATATCTCTTGGGTACGTGATCCCTGAAACTCTGAAATGTGAAGTCATAAAATCTAAAACAAAGTATTAAGCTTGAATTAAGTCATTTTAAAACATGATTGGTAATCACTAAACTTCTTTCGAGCTTCGGGATTCAGCGTTTTAAGAAACAGTTATTTCGAAACTCTAAGTTGAAATCGCCGATATATGATAATATCTGTAACAGGACAAATTAATATTTTTAAGTTTAAATGCGTATCTTTGAGCTCATCTTCCTCATTTAAAACATTAAAGTCTTACTTCCTGTCTCAGTACGTCCATTAAAGGATGAGTTAAAATAACTACAGCTTTGCATTTTGAATTTTATTCTTATCTTTTACAATCATGAGTGAGTTGTATTCATCCAGGCTTATAGATTTTCTTGTCTGCAAATAGGTTGTCAATCTAGTGAGAACGCTATGGAACCTAAGAGGGTACTTAAGAAATTTTAGGGAACTGCTAAAAGTGCAGGTATAGAAGGAGATGTTGTAGATGATACCACACCCCATGCTATTGATTCTATCAAATCTTGGAGGCAAATATTCGACAATCTAGATTACGAAATTAAGAAGTTCCCACATGATTCTGAGAACAAACTCCGGGACATAGCAGAGTCTGAACTTCACAAGATAGCATCATGCCCATGGCTCATGCCATATAATGATATGATATATTGGGCCTGAGAGAGAGCAGACATGAAGACAAGAAGCATTCTGGACAGTCGTGGGGTCATCATCGGTTCCTTTAGGCTGGAACATATACAAGTAATGTACATGCTACCCCCTAATACTAAGTATATTTATAATGATGAATTCATAACCGAATTCCAAAGAAAGGAATGCACAGAGTCAGATCAAACATACCCTGATATAATTAGAGGCTGGTGGGGAGTGCCAGCAAAGTTCAGGGCCGATACTCACGGGAAATATTCCATAGCCTCACTAAATGAATACATGGTCTATGTAGCCATGATGCTTTGCAAACTCTTCAGAAAGAAAATCCCCACACATTTCCCTGCGAAATGGGTGCCTCTTCTTCATGAAGCAGCTGAAGGTTTTAGTTTCAACTGGGAAAATATCCTATCAGACAATTTATCTAAGGAGCTAATAGAGTATCAAACCGCAAAATCCAAGGGCCAACCAGTGGCCTTCTATATTTCTTCCTACATCATGGATGCCATATGCTTCATGATCGCTTTCCCTCTAATGAATTGGAGTTGGAACCCAACCTCCAATAAACCCATTCATGAATACCATTCTAAGTTGTGGGAGGAAAAAGCTAAGGATTCCTTCTACAAAATTTGCCACTTCGTGGTGATTCCGGTGCACCAGATGTTCTATTGTTGTGAGCCTCCCTGTATTTCTGAGTCAGTCATAAAAAGTCTCAAGGTCGTCGATGATTGGTTTATAGGAGAAAATTTTTCCTACATTAGGGTTTTCGGATGTTCAATCCCTCCCCACGCACTACCAAAATCCCTCCTTGATAGACTGGTATGCAGGGAGGTGGCTCAGCAGATAGTAATAGGTGGCATCGGGAATGAACTAAAAATGGCCCAAAAGAGATTCTGGCCTATTTTCCCTATGCAGGTTGGGAAATATTCACTACTCAATCTAGGGCATTCCAAGGTTGAGGCAGCCGCATTAGGAGAGATAAAGTTGCTAAATCTTGATCATAGGTGTTAGCGACCAAAAACGCACTGGCGTTTTTGAAAGAACGATGCCTAATATTGTAGGGAAAATTTTGATAGCTTCCCGAGCTCCAAATGCAGATATGAAAGCACTGTTGGAAATTTCAGGATTTGTAGATGTCGATCGACAATTTAAACATGCAAAACAGACTCTCCATGACTGAGAAATTTGATTTTGAAAAACTATGCGCTTTCACCAGCGCAGAAGGCAGAATTTTAACTAGTTAGTTATTGAAAGTTGCACCTTTCAACAGCTAAGGAGCAGATTTTCGGGTAAGTTAGCTGTTGAAAGCCTGTCATGGCCAGAATAGCCAAATTTTCTCCCAGATCAGGATTTTTTGGGTTAGAATGGTTTGAAAAGGTTTCAAATAGATAGGTGGTGAATTATCAAGTCAAAATCTGAAGGCCATTCTTGGGGATGAAAGTCAAAAGGGAATTTTTTGACTAGATTTGGTCATTTTCAAGAGCAAAATGATAGGGATTTTTGGCACACATTATCAAATTCAAATTCCATATTTGGAGGATCAGATCAAACAGCCTTGGAAGGCTAAGCTACACTTCATCAACTTTCAACAAATGTTTGAAGACCAAAAGATAGAGGTTGACCTCATCTTGAGGATCTCTCCTTATCTTTTGTAAATCAGTTTTGACTTTCTATTTTTAGAATATCAGATCCATTGTTTTAGGATCTGAAACTGATTGTAAAAGGCTATAAAGCCAAAGACATTTGGAGCACTAAGGGGTTCAATCTTGGATACATTTGGCCTATGTACTTAGACTCTTATTTTGATATGAATCACAGTTTTCTTTTGCTACTAATATCATATTTTCTCATGTGTTTCATTGCTCTGTAATTCGATTCAATTTAACTCAGCTATTAAGAACTGTCATCTTCTGATTTGGCTCATGAATTCGAATTGAATGAACTCTTACTATCTTGTATGACCCTACATGTTAATGTACTTGGTTATCTAGAATAGTGTTCTTCATACCCCATTCCAAATTACTGCATCTGATTATTGGTTTCTAAAAGCACTGGCTCATTCGAATGCATGATAAGTTGTTCTTCTCATTAGCCATCCTCAGTTATCCCATTGATCCACACACATTGATTATTGATTTCTTAAGTTACCAAGCATCCTTAGCCTACAACCCTAAGGAGTTTCTTGGAGTGATAACAAAATGGCGTCGTTGCTGGGGAGACGAGATTGAAGCTCAGCTTCCTTGGGAGATGACAAGATCTAGCTTTGATGATAGACAAAGCCTGGACATATTTTGGTTGTAATCATGTATCTGGTGACTCCATGAAGGACGAATTCAGTGGCGACTCCATGAAGGATGGATCTATTGGCGACTCCACTGGTATATAAATGAATCAGATCTTAGCAAAAAGGTATGCGTTCTGCAATTTCTCAAGTATTTCTGCTTACCCTCATCCAGTACCTACTAGAGATGAATGGGAATGTAGTATCCCTAGATTTCGTGGAGAGAAGTGGGAAGTACTAGCTAAACATTTGTTGGATTTCCATGACTTCATTGACCGGCTTGAAATTTTACATGAAGATGTTCAAATTAAGTTGTTCAAATTTTCTTTAGAAGGAATTGCTCTTGATTGGTGCCAGTCTCTTCTGGATGCTAGTGTATGCTCTTTGGCTGATTTTCATGATGCCTTCCATGTATTTTGTAAAGACCATTTTTCGGATGACCTTCTCTATCCTGAATGTTGTCATGATTTCAATTTGTTGAATAAGAAATCAGATAGTTATGTGAAATACGCTACAGCAGGAGATGCTTCTCATCATGACCAAGATATTGATGATTTACAGGATGATGGCCATAGTATAGATGTTTTAAACAGTACACCAAATACATACACTATCTTAGATTGTTATCAAGATCATATTGCCTCTTTTAAAAACTTAAAAAGTGAAGGGAAAATTGACAAGACAACAAGTGACAATTTCAGATATGCAGAGGATCATGAGGGAAACCTACAGTTTCAAGATTTGCAGAGAATTGAAATTTGCAGCAGACGTGAAGAAGAGAAAAAAGGATTAGATTGCAGTACATATGAGGAGAGTAATGGTAAAGAGGACCAGAAAGGTTCAAATCAGACATTCAGTTTGTATTTTCCTCCAGCAGAGATCAAGCTGTCCACATTCGGCATTGATTTTTGTGAAGGAAAAGAAGAGCAGCTGCAACACAGTCAGTTGGATAACCAGTTCCAAATACCTAGTTTTCCAACTCCTCCGGAGATTTGCCGAAGAAGAATTGCTTCTTTCAAGCATGTACTAACAGTTAAGAAAGCTTTGATGAATCTTTGTACATTGCTTGCCACACGGTATGAAAAGCACCTGCAACAACTAAAAACAGAGCAAGCTCTAGACAATGATAATGTAGGAATCTCAAAAGGTCTTGTAAAATCATTGGCAAAAAAGTCCTGTTCATAGCCAGAATGCCTCTGCTAATCCTGGTTAGTTGTATGCTTTGTGGGATGATTTTGAAGAACGAAGTATTGCAGCTGCAGTTGATGAGTTTATGAGATGTAAATCCATGGCTAAGTTAAGTATAGTGAAAAGGTCTGGGGGTTCTTCCTCATATGTGACAAAATGGCCTGAGTCTGTTCCATCAGAGAAATTAACTTCCAATGTTCCCATAGATAACAGTGTTGGTCCTACTTATGGTATCCAACATGAGCATTCTTCCGGAGTGGGTACACATAATGTATCTTCCTATGCATCTGCATGTGTTTCACTTGAGGTTAATGTGGGCTATATAGGTTGCATGGTGGCTTCCTACTCTAATGATGAGAATCCAACAGGTCGAGTGGATATTGGAGGAGGCAGAACAAGGGAAAATCGTCGCCGAATACCAAAGAAGGTGCAGAAGTTGCTTCAGAATGAGGATCTCAGTACTGAAAAACTAGTGCATAAGTCTGTTGCAGTGGAAAATGCTGTGGAACTCATCAAACTTGTTTTCTTGAATTCCTCGGCAGACACTGAGGTACCGAAGGTGTTAGTGGATACCCTGCGGTGATATAACGAATTTGATGTTTCAACTTTATTAGAGCGCATGGACTTGTGGTTGTTGGTCATGGTGTTCAACCATTTGTTCTTTCGCAAAAGTTTTTCCATAATGCTTCTGCGTCCCCTTTTCCTGTAGGGACAGGAGAAAAATCTTCTAGATTGGCTAAATCACTTTCAAAAAGAGCTACAGGAGGACAGGATAAGCCTTCCGACAGAACAACACTGTGGTGATCGTTTCAATCTTTTTGGTCTAGTATCATCTGGGGATATGCCTTACGTTTTCAGATTTGCAGATGAGGAGGAATCCAAACAGACCAGTGGCATCAAATGGTGGGACAACGTGGTTCCGCATCTATTGGTCATTAGGCACGCGAATATTGTGAGGATTGTTATGCTCCGGATTTGATCGGATTTGCAGAGAGTTCGAGAGCAGTTGTCTATCCTGTGATTCTCTTCTACAGGCACGCAACTGAAGTTCCAGTTTCATTCTAAGTGGCAGAATATGGTCGAATCCCTGATTTGAAGAACATAATCACCATAACAGCATTTTGTTTCAATACATTTTGTTTCATGATTAAAGCTGATCATTCATCGCCTCAAAATATGTTAACAGGTCAGTTGAATCGTTATTCTTTCCTAGTCTTCGCCTTAATTGAATGGATATCACCTATACTCTCGGTCTGTTTAATATGTCATTGATTATTGAACTCCACTCTCTTGATAACTCTTGAGTTCGTTTCCAATTACACTGATTAGTCATTCCCTGATTGTCAAAATTAATACACAGTCATAACTCTGACTCATAACTATTATTTGAATGTTCCTACTATTGTTGAGTCATAGTTCAAAACTTGTCAAGCTTTGAAGATTTTTACCTCGTCAAAATCATGTTTCACACTTGATTAGATATCCGCTTCTGTATGTTGACTCATAGTCAGTTATTAAGCTATACCCTTGACCTTGATATAAACTCTGTGATCCGTGGAAAAGGAAGTCTGTCTGTCTATTGCATACACATAATCCCTGATTTTGAAGGACACATGAGAGTCTCCAGTTCATTGTGCCCTGAGAATAACATTTTTGGTAGCTCAGAAATCGCTACGTAAACTGAATTTGTTCTATTTGGTGTAAGCATTTGAACAAGTCAAAGAGAGGTCTGTAAAACAAACAGGTTCAACAGAAAAGAACATTCTTTTTCCAGATCAGTCAGATAACAATGGCCATCTTTTTAATAAACAATGTTGTTGTTTCAGTGCAGAGCAGTGGATATTTGATTTTCTAACGTTATGCTTATGATTAGATCTTCATAATGTTTCCATCTGGAGGTTTAATTGTGGAATTGTGGTAGGCGGTGCTAGTTATTGATAGCGCAATTGCATTGTGCCATTTTCTGTTGATGCTCATACCTTCTGTATTGCCTGCAATGGACGTAAATGCATCTGATGTTTTGGACGACGGTAGCCAAACAAGGGGAAAACATGGAACTAATGGATGGGTTTTCTTTTTCAGCTTGTTGGGCATAATGACTAGGTTTTGTAACAGGTTGCACCGGCAGGGTATGACAGGCAGTCTGTTTCAGACCATGCAAACAATCTTGTTTCAAAATAAAGGGAAATTTGACAAATTCGTTGAATTCTCTTGGTGCAGACATTTTGACAGGTGTTGGCACGATCCTGGGTCAACAACAGGTGAAATATGGTAAAACCGGTTTCTCTGATAAGATAGTGATTGCCAAGGATGTTATTTTTGCGACAGAATCTATTCCTTTTGTTTCCCCAGGAATTGAAGTTGATGGCAAGGTTGTATTTACCTATGACCATGCATTGAAGCTGGAGTAGGTACCGGATTGAATAACTATAATAGAGGATGGGAATGGTTAATATAGTGTTAATGGTCAACAGAGAATACGAGGAAGGATACATGATGTTCGTCGTCATGGTGTCCAAGAACAGAATCGCCATAAATTAGCATTTCCTGCTGCTGAATGAAGAAGCTGTTGTTTATGGGTTCTTATTGCATCTCATCTATCCAAAGTTTCCCCCACAACCTATCACAGAGGAAGCACTTTTGACTGGTCCTCTAGAGCTCACTAACAAGTGGTATGTAGAGAATCATTTTTCAGTGACTTTATTGCTGCCCTCAACAGCATGACATATTAATAGACTTATTAATATAAATGTGGCATCTCCCTTAAGGTCGTGTCAATATTGTTGCTTGAGTATGTCACATCTTACTTAAGCTAGGGCAATGTTTGTTCCTGGAGGTATGTTATGAGTTTGAAAGTTTGTGAGGCATAGAAGCAGTAATATGTTGATTTCAAACCAACTGATTGGTGCTTTGCTCTCAATGATTTTGATGTATAATCTATATGACACTGAAAACAGAATTTTCACATACGAGCAACAGACATCAGTATACTATGAAGCTTTGCATAATGTCAATAAGAGGATGATTCCCAGAGACGGAGAAAAGGCCGCAAAAGGTGAAGATCAAGGAGAATGTGGATGCAACCGGTTATTATCAAGTTCACCCTCTCACTATCATTGTTCATGTCTATGATGATGAACTGACTAGTGGGACAAAGCCTAGAAAATTGGTCACTCTGAAATTTGAATACTTGCTAAAGCTGCATGTTGTTTGTGTTGGGGTTGATGGTATGCAAGGAGGCAGTGAGAACAATTTTCTTATAAACTTGTTTCCAGATAACACTGGGATTGAGCTTCCTCATCAGATAGCTAAACTGTCTTCAGGTCTCAACTTTTCATATGATGAGAAAAGAGCACAAAGGCCATTTAAATGGGTTCAGCACTTGGAAGGCATTGACTTTTTTCCCGAAGCTCCTCCATTTCTTGCTGATAACATATCTTTAATTGACGAAGCTAAAAAAGGTGCATCAACTTTGAAAGGGATGAATATATATAGACAACTACATCTGTGCACTGTTTTTGTTGAATACCATATCTGCATTTGGTTGTGGTTTACTGGAATCTGGGGTTGGAATTGGCTACTAGATCTATGGCTTTACAAATATCTGTTACCATTCATTTTATCCTCCTTTTGTATATGTAACTTTTCTTGCAGGTCTTTTCCAGGAAGAAGATTTACACTTGAAGGATGTCTACTATTCTAAGCTGAAGGATTT
>ML779612.1:502424-518175 GCA_009831015.1 Picea engelmannii | reverse complement strand
AAGAGCAAAATGATAGGGATTTTTGGCACACATCATCAAATTCGAATTCCATATTTGGAGGATCAGATCAAACAGCCTTGGAAGGCTAAGCTACACTTCATCAACTTTCAACCAATGTTTGAAGACCAAAAGATAGAGGTTGAGCTCATCTTGAGGATCTCTCCTTATCTTTTGTAAATCAGTTTTGACTTTCTATTTTTAGAATATTAGATCCATTGTTTTAGGATCTGAAACTGATTATAAAAGGCTATAAAGCCAAAGACATTTGGAGCACTAAGGGGTTCAATCTTGGATACATTTGGCCTATGTACTTAGACTCTTATTTTGATATGAATCACAGTTTTCTTTTGCTACTAATATCAGATTTTCCCATGTGTTTCATTTCTCTGTAATTCGATTCAATTTAGCTCATCTATTAATAACTTTCATCTTCTGATTTGGCTCATGAATTCGAATTGAATGAACTCTTACTATCTTGTATGACCCTGCATGTTAATGTACTTGGTTATCTAGAATAGTGTTCTTCATACCCCATTCCAAATTACTGCATCTGATTATTGGTTTCTAAAAGCACTGGCTCATTCGAATGCATGATAATTTGTTCTTCTCATTAGCCATCCTCAGTTATCACATTGATCCACTCACATTGATTATTGATTTCTTAAGTTACCAAGCATCCTTAGCCTACAACCCTAAGGAGTTTCTTGGAGTGATAACAACAGGAAATATGATCCCCATAAAATTATGGGTAATCACCAAGTCAACTTCAATCTAAAAGCATACGAGCATGAACAATCCCCTTGTGACGACATGTTCAGAGGATTTATAAGTTATGATGAAGTTTTGGCTAGGTTTCAATCTTTGTCACCTTAGTTGCAAAACAATTTCCTGAACTTCCAGAAACATCGAAGAAGTAGTTTTCCCAGGGTATTACTAGGAGAAGCATCAACTCATCCTCTAGAACAAGGAAGCATAGCCCTAGGTTTTGGATCAGGAGGGAAGGATAAAGAAAATACAAAGAGAATACCAGAAGATACCAAAGAGTCTCCACAGAAAATAGAAGGACAAAAGTCAGAGAACTCAGGAATGGAAAAAGGGTCTCAGACACCCCAGTGTCTGATAAACCAGATTTCCCTTCATCATCTACAATTCATGGTGATACCCCCAAAACAACAGGGGAGGTAAGATCTACATAACTAGGTGCTCCCATCGCCTCTTTGACTCCATTACAATCCACTTTCGGTTTCCCCCAACTACGAGTCCTATATGTTAGTGACCTTGAGCCCATCTTCAGAGAAGAGATTCCTTCATTTGATTATTTTTTCAGTAAGAAGAGAAAGGAAGTGTTGAATAAGGAAATGCATCAAAGGGAAAATTCCATGGTAAAGAAGCACAAAATCATAATAGACGGGCATAATTTGGAGGAAGAAGATTTCACTACTGAAGTAGCTGGTTCTATGGGAGTGTTAGGCACAACTAACTAGTTCAGTGTTGAAAATATGAAATCACATATGAGACAAAGAAACCTCATGATCGCTAAACTACAAGGCCAATTAAAGGAGAATGAAAAAAGGATTGAAGAAGGTATAAATAAAGGTCTAGACCAAGCCAGATCCGGGGATAAGAAAGAGATTCAATTCCTGAAAACAAGCCTTGGTGAGATGGAAGAGAGAGTGATGACAAGTCAAACTCAAGAAGAAATCATAAATCAATTACAAACAAAATTAAATTCAATTGAAGATCTAGTCATAGATCTGAAATTTTTCTGGGACCGATCATTGGAAGTGCATGCAAAGCTAGAAGTTGAATAGCAGAAGTTGATTTCCAAGATAGAGATCCTCCAGAATTACTTCCATGAAGCAAGCAATTCCTTTGATAACATCATCCTGAAGGAAAAAGAAGCTAAAGAAGCAAGGGTTTCTCTTCAAAGGGAAATCATATGTTCAACGAACGAAGAAACATCCAAAACTACAAAATTATCAGCCACAGAGCAAATAAGAGGTGACATTATGCTCAAAGTATGGGAAGCCAACATAATGGAAAAAAAAAGAATAGTTAAATAAATCAAAGACGACTGCGAAGAGGTTTTCAATATCTTAGACAAAGGGTCATTAAACATTAGAAAGGACAATTGTGCAGGGCTTCTAGGGCAGATAAATATTGCGAGACACCAATTAAAGTTTAAAGAAGATCTAAGTGAGATCCAGATGGAGATTTCACAGCTAAAAGAAATGGATGTCACCTTAACCAATAGGTTATTGATTCATCCCAACTTAAAATTGCAATCAATAAAGTTTGCAGATAAAAGAGTTGAATACTATTTCCCAAAGATACAGAGAAAGGTATATCTATTCGAAACAAAGGAGTTTCCAAAGCCTCCCAAAACGTCTACACCTTTCCTCAACAAATGGATCGAATGTGTCAGAGAAAAAGAAGGAGATTCTTTAACATAGTAATAAAGTACCGGTTTGAAAACTGTAGCTATAAAAATAAAAGAAAGATAAAGAAAATCATGTAAAATAGTTTTCAGCTTATTTACACTAAATAATTAGTTCCTAGAAATTAGAGATTCCCCAACCGCCAAGGATTAGAAATTTTGTATAAATGTAAATTTTTAGGACTAAGAAAAGGATTTTTTTTGTGGCCATTGTATGGGAGAAACTTTTTGCAGTGATTAATAAGAATGCAAAGCGGAGATTCCAGATCTTGTCAATCCTGAGCTATGTGTTCCCTTTGTTTTTTCTCATAGCATTTTTTCTTAGGTGTATCTTTGATGAAATTTTAACAACAATTTAGCAAAATATTTACTATTGGTTCAATTCGTTGGGTTATCTAATTATTTACAGTTTTTCCTCTGTACCTGCTGTGAGTAGTTTCAAGACCTGTAGATTATTTAGGATGCAATGGTTTGTGTTTCATTAGAGTCCTCTTGTCTTTCATCTTTCTTCATTGCAAAGTGAGATTATTCCATGATCGATGCCTCATTTTTGTTAAACGATTTTGTGTTTTTCACTTGTCACTATCATGTCTTTAAAATCTAACTCAGGAATAGGAAACAACCTCTGATCTGTTGAATATTAATCTGTGTTTGAAAATTTTCTCTTAGAATAAAAATTAGAAAGAAACACACTTTATTGAACAAAGTTTTAGACCTTCTTCCAACCATCATCCCTCATGATTGTTCCCGCCTTAAGACAACCTACTGTAGAACTCGACCTTTCTAATCAGACTAGCATTGTCCTAAATGTATTTAACAATATCTTGCAAACAACTAACACCCGGGTCGAATTAGAACGTTCATGGGAAGCCATTGAATGGGACATAAGCATCCAAGAAAACTAGGAAGCTCAACGAAGACAGTTAAGGAACCAACCATAGTGGTTATGCTTCAAAGCCGACTTTGTCTACCTTAACTTTCTTTACTTGTATCATATGCTTTGACGGTATACTTTAGAGCCTTAAAGTATAATATTAGGAACAACAAGATACTCATAGCCTATGAAATGAGGAAAGAGAAAGATAATCCACCCAGGGAAGAAGCAATGTTCAAGGAATCCAAGAAGAAAAATAATAATAAATAGAAGCCAAAGTGAAAGACAAGTTGCGGTTTCTTAGAGGAAAGTGAAGATGAAGGAATAACCAACTGTGTAAGGGATCTAAAGAGAGGAACCAACAAGTACAGAGGTATTATTCCCTTAAAATGTTTTAACTATGGTAAAATTGGTCATTTTGCTAATAAATGTCCTTCTTAGAAGAAGCTGGAAAGTGATGAAGAAGAAGTTCCCAAGAAAGAAAAGAAATATCAAAAGGGAAACAAGAAAGGAGATAAAAGGAAATCCTTCAATAAAAGTATCTACTCAAAAGAAGATAGTTATTCATCCAATGAAGATGATGAAAGTGATAGTTATTTATAAAAGGTGTTATTTATGTCTAGGAAAACTCAAAAAAGAACTTGTGAAAGTGACGAAGAAGAAGGTGAATTGGATCTTGAAGCATAATTAATCAGTTGTTTAACTAAGCTGAATAAATAAAGGAAGAAAACCAAATCATCCCAAGAATAATTCATCTCCTTAAAAACCCAACTTGAAGAGGGAAAGATAAGTGGAAAAGTAATGCAAATCAATAATAATGATAAAGAAAGAAAAAGAGGACGAGAATGTTGAAGAAGAAATCATGTCATTGAGAGTTGAAGTCAACAAGTTTAGAAAGAAATTGAAAATTTCTCAAGTGTTAGGAAACAATATCAGCTCAAAGACCATGCAGTGACAAGTCTAGAATAGGATACAAGAAAATCCATTTTGGGAAAATCTCAAGTTCGATGACAAAAGAAACAAAGAAAAAGAGTTATGCAGAAGTTCTAAAAGGAACGAGTTATGGTTAGAAAGAGTTAGAGAGAAAATAATAGAGAAGAACTTCTACATTGAAGAAACAAGGAAGATTCAATCAGTATGAAGGAAACAACCAAAGAGAATATTATGATCATCCAAGGAAGTAATTTAGAAGGACTACACCATAGAGAATATCATTCAATCCCAGGTATCAAAATTTCTTTTTGGGTCATTGTTTCACATGTACTAACTTTGGGCATAAAGCTATAAATTGCAGAGCATATGGAATAAATGTACAAGCAAGAAATGGTTATGTAGATATCTCCAATATTGAATATTAAAAATGCCACAATTATGGTCACATAGCTCAAAATTGTAGAAGCGTGATAGAGCCTCCTATGAATGAAACCAATGATCTCAGATATATGAAAGTTTGGAGAATAAATAAAAAACAACAAGATCATATGCATGAAGAACAATTTCCATAGATTGTATGCACAAGAATTGAAGTAGCACAAGATCATGATGAAACTACAGGAAAAAAGGAAGATGACAAAAGTCAGGAAGATGATGAATCCACAAGAAAAGTGGAATATTACATAACTCGGGAAGGTGATGAATTTACAGATGAAGAGGAAGATGACTCCACATCAGAGTGGATATTTTTCTAATCCATCCATATTGGAGACTCCCAGTAAATGTGAATATTTAATAGGAGGTTCTAAGAAGCAAATATACAGATCATAGAAATATATTTCGAGCAGCTTGATAGAAGTGAAAAATGTTTTGTAACAATTTGGTTTTGGAACACATACCCATACATGTATCAATTGACAATTACATAGGCAGAGGTTCATGATTTTATTCAACATATGTATTCAGGCAGGGATATATTTAGTACAGGTTGTTCCAGACATCTGGAGTATGGTTTGTAGATCGAGAAGACTAGTGGACACATTTGATTTAGTTTAAAGAGTAGGAAAATGTGATGATCAATTGCAACAGAGAATCCTTCATGGGTTATCATTCTAGACAATTGAGTAACAAAGTTATGAATAATTAGTAACATATGGACAAAGATGGATTCGTGAGATTCTTAGAAGGTACAAAAACCATGGGTCAAAGAAGATGCATAACAGTGTATTTACAATTGGAATCAGTGGAATTAGTTGACAGTTGGAATTAGTTGGTCACTGAAATCCAAGTAGTGAAAGGCACAACAAAATAGGGAAAGATAAAATGTCAATAAAATCTATATCGTTAGAAGGAAATCATTGAACAAGTATGGTCAAGTGAACATGATAATATAATGAAGAAATAAAACAATGAATACTTTTTATATATGTCAATGAATTACAAGATGAAGCACCAATGGACAATAAGAAGCACTAGAAGAGAGGAAATGAAACATATAAAGGTATCCCTAGATTGATCTACATATTATAGAGAAGCCAAGGGAAGAGAAATCATCAGATAAATAGACC
This sequence comes from Picea engelmannii, assembly GCA_009831015.1. Classification (NCBI taxonomy): domain Eukaryota; kingdom Viridiplantae; phylum Streptophyta; class Pinopsida; order Pinales; family Pinaceae; genus Picea; species Picea engelmannii. The sequence goes on along the minus strand of ML779612.1, from coordinate 512,363 downwards.
CATAATGAAATATCAACAACATGTAGATAGGGGGAGACATATTGACAGGGGAAGTTACCTTTTTTGGTGAAAGAAAGAACAAAGGCATGTAAACAAAGAGAAAGAATAGATGGATGAAGACAGGGAAAGAAACCCCAAGGGGAGGCACCCTTTTTCATTGATTTCAAAAGGGGAGAGATAAGAGAAATTACATGGATAAATGGGGATAGATGGTCACAAGAGGATCATGATCATGAGTATGCATATGAGCATGATTGTTGCCATCAATGCATTCCATTAGTGTTTCCATCAATTCCATAGGGGGAGATTGATCAGTAGTTGGTTGTCATTGATGGAAATCTAGCTTTCATTGATGTCATTGATGGCGAGTTGGTTTTAAATGACTTCAAAAAGAATGGTTGATGTGATGCAAGAGCATCATATGTAGCCAGCCAGGCAACCATAAAGGTGGAAGACAGCTGGAAAAACGCAACACACATTTTTCACATTTTGAAATGTTTTTGAAATTTAATGAGCAGATATTAATGTAACAGTTAAGGGAAGTGTACTTGCATGTTGTAAACAGATCTTGAGTGATTTTCTCTCATATGTCAAAGGTAATAGACATTAAGTCTGTTTAATTAAAGTAGGTAGATTTGAATTAATAGATTAGAAAGTTTTAGAAGCGTAGGAGGGAAAACGAATATAGACACCCTCAATCCTTGTATTGTAAGGTTGTTGTGATCATTCAGAATTGAAAAACAGAAGAGTCGTAGCAAAGAGCTGTAGAGAAGAACCCATGTACATGAAAACTTGAGTTAATATATAAATCTTTGACTCAATTTTCATGGTGTTATGATGCTTACTGTTTACATTAGTTGAATGGTATGTTTACATCTGTTTGTTTTATCTGTTATACATTTATTTCAATGCTATGTTGTGTGTATGTTTTCATGGTGAATGTATGAAGTTTGAGAGACGAGAAGAATGAGTTTCAATTGTTTCTCTTCCTGAGAGTTCCTGCAAGGAGTGCAGTGAACGTCGGCAAGGTGTGCGTTGACGAGGATGTGAGTTTTATCTCAGAAAGCTCAGGAGAGATACTATTGTTCTCATTACCTGCAGAAGTGCAGGTGAAGCACAGAGCCGTGAAAGGTGTGCATAGGCTAGTTGAAGCCTTGGAAGTTATCAACTAAGGTGAAAGTGGTAGAAATACTGTTGAAAGAGTGCACAGAGTTGAGGACTCAAATAACCATAGGTTGTTTGAAATATTGTAGCAAGGAGTGCGAGAAAGATCCCTCTTGGAGACTTAAGTTCAAAAGTGAAAGCTCTCGAGAGTTAGTACCTTTGAAGTGTTGAAGGGAAGACGGGGAGTGAAATCATAGTGCAGAAGTTAATTTCTAGTGGAAGGACATTGATTCAGTTTGACCAGAGAGTCATTTAGGAGTGAATCGAGCGGTTAGAATTCTCCGTGGAGAACTCGCGAAATCATGTGGACCGTTGGATCCTGCAGATATATGAGAAGGTTAAGGCTAAGTTCCTTTCAGAAGTAAGAAAGCTTAGGAGGAGTAATGATCATTGGATGAGAATCATTAGGAGCCATTGATCTTGCACTCGAAATCTGTTATTTCTGGTTTCAGAGTTTGGAGTGGCAAGTGATTTTGGAGTCACTGCATCAAAAACTCTTGGTACGCGAAATTGCGCCAGCCGTCGGATCAGGGGAGGCTCACAGTCGTTGATCCACTTTGAAATGGAATCTCGACATTTCGGTAATTCGTAGTTCAGAACTTTAGTAATCTTGATGACAAGGAGCTAGGGCTCTTTGCATTGAAACCCCCGAAGTCACTAAACACGACATTCCTTGGGAGTAGGTTGTGGTCACGGAGAAATCCATTTCATCATTTTGGCACTTCGAGTGTCGGGAAGTAGAGGAGGCAACGATATTTGGAATCGAGAGTTTCAAACTCCTGGTTCGCAAAAATATGAAAGATCCAGAGCCGTCGGATCATGGAGGATCTCAGTCGTAGATCATGTTGGAGGCGGGGTTTCGGGAATTCATAGATCAGAGTTTCGGGAGGTGAGGAACCTTTCTGCTGTGGATCTCGCAAGTTGCAAAATCCCAAAGAGTGAAAGGAAAAATTCCTGAAAAAATTGATGGACAATAGCTGTGGGCCCAATCGGGTTTCGAGATTCCAGGGCTCAAGAGGTGGAGTTGCATGGTCACACAACCCCCGAAATCGCGAAAAGGAAAAATCCAAAAGGTGGGTTCCAAGCATTAATTGGAGGATATGTGTGATGGAAGTCAAAGGGGTGGTCAAGCTGTGGGGAAAATCTCGAAAGACCATTGATTCCGCCAAAAGGGGAAATTTTGGAAAACCAGGAAATCATAAGGAAAGAGGAACGAGCGTTGGTCATTCACTCAAGTCCTGAAAAGCCAAAATAAGTGGCAACAAGAGGCATGTGTTCGACGCATTGAAGGAGTCAACCTTCATTGATGTTTCAGGTTTCAGAGGTTGAAGAGACAAGGGGCTCGACAATAGGATTCGCAAAATTGTGAAATCCAAAATTCTGAATCGGACAAAAAAAAAACCCATCATATTTGTTGATCAGTTGTGGAATACACCTTGCATGTGTGGTATTCCCTGTGGAGAAACCAAAGAGTCAATCTGACTCGGGGGAAGATTTGGAACTATCCTAAGACCAGGAGGTCACGCAGAACCTGCTGAGGCAGGAGGTGCTGCATCAAGTGCTATCATAGCTTAGAACAAGTTCTTTGCTTTTTGTAGCAAAGAGAAAAGAGGGAAATTTTACAGCCATGCCGCCGAGAAGAAGAGGCAGGCCAATGCTTGATCCAACAATGGAAAGAGAAATGCATGAGTTACATGCCAGGCTTGATGCTATGGAAACAACACAAAGTCACATAGTTGATGCTGGGGATATCAACGAGGCTAAAAGTGAAAATGAAGTTGGAAATGAAGGAGAAGAAGTTGCAGTCAAAGATGTTGCAAATGAACACCTATTCAGGGTTGTTGCAAGGATAGGTGCCAAAAAAAAAATGGACATTCTAGTGTATGAGGGAAACTTGGATTTTGAAGAGATTCTAGACTGGATTAGAGCTCTAGACAAGTACTTAGACTATGAGGATATCGAGGAAGATAAGAAAGTAAAACATGTCGTTACTAGACTTAAAGGGCATGCAACACTATGGTAGGATGAACTGTAGGTTGATGGACGCTACAAGGGCAAGCAAAAAATCAAGAGCTGGGATAGAATAGCTGCAAAGATGAAAGCCAAATTTATACCCAAAGATTATCAAATCACTTTGTTTTGGAGGATGCAGAATTTGAGATAGAAGTTGATGTTAGTGAAGGAATACACTGAAGAGTTCTATAGGATAAACATTAGAGTAGGTCATTGGGAAAGCGATGATGAAAACGTTGCCATGTACATGAATGGTCTGTGATATGACATTCAATATGAGATGAGCATGATGACCATTCAGAATGTGGAAGATACTTATCAGATAGCTCTGAAAGCTAAAGAGAAGCTGAGTCGGAAGCAAGGTCAAAGAGGCTGAGGTAGAAGTCAAGCCAGAGGCAAAACAATTGCCCAAGACAGAACTCATAAACCTAAAGAAGAGGGGAAGAAACCTCAAACTCAACCTGAGAGAGGAGGATCCTCACAAGGAAGGCAGTATGCTGATAGAAATATTTTTCCTCAAGCCAGAGGAAGAGGAAGAGGAAGAGGAGTTGAAGTGAAATGTTTTACCTGTGGAAAAGTCGGACATAAATCTTATGAGTGTCTAGATAAGAATAAATATGGTGGTGAAACTCACATTGCTGAAGATCAAGGATGGAATGTTGAGGCAAAAGACACTAAGGGCAGAAGATCCTTGATAATGAGGAAATTTCTCTTGAAGCTAGAGAAGGAGGCAGAGAACTTGGCCCAAAGAAACAGTCTGTTTTGGACTGCTTGCAAAACTAAGGACAGGGTATGCAAGGTCATAGTGGATAGCGGTAGCACAAACAATCTTTTATCTATAGATATGGTAGAAAATATGGAGCTAGAGACTGTTGTACATCCAAGCCTATACAGAGTTTTGTGGCTACAAAAAGGACATTAGGTAAATGTCACTAAATATTGTTTAGTTGAATTTAAAATAGGGGGATATAAAGATGAAATATTATGTGATGTCATTCCCATGGATGTTTGTCATCTATTGCTGGGTAGATCGTGGCAATATGACAAGAACGTGATTCATGATGGGAGAAAGAACACATACACCCTGGAAAAAAATGGTAAGACTCACATGTTGCTTCCAATTAAGGATAAAGAAGTGAAAACAGAGATGAGAAACACTGTACTTCTCATGAGTGGGAATGAACTTCTTAAGGAGTTTAAGATGAAGGAAGACACACAATTTATTGTGTTCAGGAAGCCCAAAATTGTTTTGACCAGTACGAGAATAGATGATCTACCTTAAGAAATCCAGGAATTGCTGGGAGAATTTGATGATATAGTAGTGGATGAACTGCCTTGTTTGTTGCCACCTATTAGGAGTATAAGCCATCATATCGATCTTATACCTGGAGCTAGTTTTCCAAACAAAGCCACGTACAGGTTGACGCCATAGGAAAACGAAGAAGTTAAGAGACAGGTCCAAGACTTAATGGACAAAGGATTGATTCAAGAGAGCTTGAGTCCATGCGCTATTCCGATAGTGCTCAGCCCAAAGAAATACGAAGGGCTGGAGAATGTGTACAAACTCAAGGGAAATCAATAAGATTACCATTAGATACAAATTTCCATTGTCAAGGATGGACGACTTGATGGACTGCTTGAGTGGAGCAAAGTTTTTTTCAAATATTGATTTGAAAAGCGGGTATCATCAAATTCGAATGAGAGAAGGTGATGAATGGAAGACAACATTCAAGATGAATGAGGGTCTATATGAATGGCTTGTTATGCCATTTGGCTTAACGAATGCACCCAGTACTTTCATGAGGTTGATGAACGAAGTCCTGAAGGATTTCATAGGGAAATTCATCATTGTATATCTTGATGATATATTAATCTTCAGTAAAACTGGAGCAGAGCACTTAAATCATTTAGCTGCAATAATGAGAAGGTTATAGAACGAGAAATTGTTGATCAATATGAAGAAATCGTCATTTATGAGGACATAACTAATTTATTTGGGTTTTGTTATGTCTACAAATGAATTGAAAATAGATCCAGAAAAGGTAAATGCAATTAAGGATTTTCCATCGGCAAAGAACGTGTTTGAAGTTCAAAGCTTCCATGGTTTGGCAAGTTTCTATAGGAAATTCATCCAAAACTTTAGTGGAATTAGCGCACCAATGATGGATACGGTGAAGAAAAGACACAAATATTTTCACTGGATAGAAGAAGCAGAGAAGAGCTTCAACCTGCTGAAGAAGAAGATCACGGAGCAACCAATCCTGGTTTTGCCGGATTTTAGCAAGACATTCCAGGTCAGGTGTGACACGAGTGGATTTCCAATTGGAATGGTCTTGAGCCAAGACTACAGGACGGTCACATATTTTAGTGAAAAATTAAATGAAGCGAAGATTAAGTACTCCACATATGACAAAGACTTCTATGTTGTCATATAAGCACAGAAGAAATGGAGACACTATTTGGTTCCCAGGGAGTTTGTTTTGTACAAAGATAATCACGCTTTATAATTCGTGACTCGACAAGAGAAGTTGAACAAAAACCATGCTAAATGGGTTGAATTCATGCAGAATTTTACTTTTGTGATTAAGAATATTTCTGGAACTGCTAACAAAGTTGTTGATGCTTTGAGTAGGAAATGTTTGCTTATGCAGGAATTCAGAGTCAAGACTTTGGGTTTTGATAACCTCAAAGAAATGTATAGGGATGACCCAGATTTCAAGGAAACATATGAAGCATCTGAGAATCCAATTCTCAGGGAAATAAGCCAATGGACTGAATACATGATCCAGGATGGATTATTATTCCGGGGAAATCAATTATGTATTCCAAAATGCTCCATGAGAGAGAATCTACTGAAGGAAAAACACAGTGGAGGATTGGACGGACACTTTGGTCATGATAAGACGTTCTAAAAGTTGAATGGCTCATATTTTTGGCCAGGGATGAGGACCGATGTCAAGAAATTTGTGGACAGGTGTAGAATTTGTCAGCACACGAAAGGAAAAAGGAATAACATAGGGTTATATCAACCATTACCCATACCAGAAAGGCCGTGGAATGCAGTGAGTATGGATTTTATATTGGGACTTCCAAGGACACAAAGGGGATATGATTCAATCTTTGTGGTAGTCTAGAGATTTTCAAAAATGGCACATTTCATACCATGCCAAAAAACCAGTGACCCAACTCATATTACGAACCTGTTTTTCAAGGAAGTTGTCAGACTTCATAGTTTTCCAAAGAGTATCGTTTCTGATCAGGATACCAAGTTTGTAGGACATTTCTGGAGGAATTTATGGAAGAAACTGGGGACAAGTTTGTCTTTTAGCTCAGTGTATCATCCTCAGATGGATGGACAGACAAAAGTCGAGAAAAAGAGCTTAGGAGATTTGTTAAGGATCTTAGTGCCTGAACACCACAGTCAATGGGATCACATTCTGCCATAGGAGGACTTCGATTACAATGATTCACTCAATAGAAGCACACGGCAGAGTCCATTCCAGATTGTATATGGAATGCATCCAAGGGGAGTTTATGAAATGAAATATTTGGAACAAGATGAATTCAGGAGTGCTAGTGTAGAGGACTTTGCAGAAGGAATGAAGAAGCTTCACAGCCAAGTCAAGGAGCGATTACAGAGTTCAAGTCAAGAATACAAATGAAGAGTAGATCAACACAGGAGAGAACTTCAATTTGAAGTTAGTGAGCTCGTTCTTGCACATCTGAGGAAGGAGAGGTTCCCATGGGGAACATATAGCAAACTGAAGATGAAAAGGATTGGACCATGCAAGGTCATAAGGAAATTTGGGGCAAACGCATATGAGATTGAATTACCCAATGGGATTGGAATCTCACCGATATTCAACGTTGCAGATTTGTACCCTTACAGAGATGAAGATGCAGGAGTAGAGGAGGAACAAAAAAAGATTCAATGGACAAAACAAATGCATGTAGCTGGAAATCCACAGATGTAAGGCATCATTGACAAAAGGATTAGCAAAAAGACCAGGAGAAAAGAGTATTTTGAATACTTGGTCAAATGGAAAGGACATCCAGTTGAAGATGCCAGTTGGGAAGATGAAGCAGAAATTCATAAGCATGGATAGACCCTGCAAGAGCTCATGAACAAGAGTTCATGAAAATTTTCAAGCAAGGGAGTATGATGCAGGAGCATCTTACGCAACCAGCCAGGAAACCATAAAGGCAGAAGACAGCTGGAAAAACGCAACACACATTTTGAAATGTTTTTGAAATTTAATGAGCATATATTAATGTAATAGTAAAGGGAAGCATACTTGCATGTTGTAAACATATCTTGTGTGATTTTCTCTCATCTGTCGGAGGTAATAGACATTAAGTTTGTTTAATGAAAGTAGGTAGATTTGAATTAATAGATTAGACAGTTTTAGAAGTGTAGGAGGAAAAACAAATATAGACACCCTTAATCCTTGTATTCTAAGGTTGTTGTGATCATTCAGAATTGAAAAACAAAAGAGTTGTAGCAGACAGCTATAGAGAAGAACCCATGTACAGGAACACTTGAGTTAATATATAAATCTTTGACTCAATTTTCATGGTGTTATGATGCTTACTATTTACATTAGTTGAATGGTATGTTTATAGCTATTTGTTTTCTCTGTTATGCATTTGTTTCAATGCTATGTTGTGTGTATGTTTTCATGGTGAATGTATGAATTCTGAGAGAGGATAAGAATAAGTTTCAATTGTTTCTCTTCCTGAGAGTTCCTGTAAGGAGTCCAATGAATGTCTGCAAGGTGTGCGTTAACAAGAATCTGAGTTTTATCTCAGAAATCTCAGGAGAGATAGCGTTGTTCTCATTACCCGTAGAGGTGCAGGTGAAGCACATAGCCGTGAAAGGTGTGTGCAGGCCGGTTGAAGCCTGGGAAGTTATCAACTAAGGTGAAAGTTGTAGGACTACTGTTGCAAGAGTGTACATAGTCAAGGACTCAAATAACTAGAGGTTGTTTGAAATATTGTCGCAAGGAGTGCGAGCAAGATCCCTCTTGGAGACTTAAGTTCACAAGTGAAAGCTAAGGAGAGTTAGTACCTTTGAAGTGTTTAAAGGAAGACGGGGAGCGAAAATATTGTGTGTTGGTTGTGGAGCCTGATTATCTTCCTGATTTAGAGGTCTTTTACTTTTAGCCGTGTTTATACCCCATGAAGTATTTACACCCCAGAAGTATGTACTCTCTTCCATGCGAGGGAGTGCAGAGGGGGGTATCCCCTCTGCGAGGTTCAGGGGAGATATCCCCCCGGCTGTGGGGTCTGGGGGAAAGCGGGCCCTTAGCAGGGGTTCGGGGGTGAAGCCCCCTAAGCAAAAATTTCCTTGTAAAAGTATATTGTAATTTCATTGTAAATCTGTACCGTTCATTATAAGGTCGCAGATCTAACGATAGAGATTATGTTAGGGTTTTTTTCCCTAGAAGACAACCCTCTTTTATGAGGGAAATGTATTGTGGCTATGAAGTGGGGGCAAGTATTGTATTTAGAGAGAGGAGACTGTGAGAGAAAGAAGAGGAAGTTACAATGGGTTTTGTTGTAGGTCGTATCCCTTCATTTTGCTGGATAATAATAAAGAAAGGACCTGGCAATTTCTCTGGTGGACGTAGCCCACACTGGGTGAACAACGTAAATCTGTGTCTCTCTTGTATTGTGTATCTTTTGTGTTTTATTTCCGCATTTGTTTTATTTTATTTCTCCATGGTCCTGTTTTTCTAACAACTAGTATCAGAGCGTAAGGTAACTCACAGGAAAAGAGGGTTCCTGGTTCGAGTGGGAGCAATATCGGAAGATGGAAAGTTTAGGGTCGAGAAATTTAACGGACAAAAATACCAGTTATGGAAGATGCAAATAGAAGATTATTTATATCAGAAGGATCTATTCCTACCATTGAGCGGAGTAGCAAAGAAGTCGGCGGCCATGAAGGACGAAGAATGGGAGATTCTTGACAGAAAGGCTCTAGGAATGATACGGCTGAGCCTGGCAGCGTCGGTGGATTTCAATATCTCGAAAGAAAAGACAACGAAGGGTTTGATGGACACATTGGCCAAATTGTATGAAAAACCCTCAGTGTCCAATAAGGTATTTCTAATGAAGAGATTATTTAATATGAAGATGTCGGAAGGTGGGTCTGTTGCAGATCATTTAAATGAATTTAATATGGTTACTAATCAACTAATTTCTGTAAAAGTGGAATTTGATGATGAGGTTAGGGCTCTTCTAATCTTGTGCTCATTGCCAGAAACATGGAATGGCTTGGTCATGGCTGTAAGTAGCTCTGTCTCTGGTTCAAATACTTTAAAATTTGATAATGTTGTTGGTGTTATCCTTAGTGAGGAAATGCGACGGAAAAGCATAGGTGAGACATCAGGTAATGTGTTGAACATGGAGAACAGGGGAAGACAAAAGGATAGAGGAAAGGGCTTAGGGAACCGTGGGAATTCTAGGAAGGGTAGATCCAAATCTAGACTTGGAAATATAGAGTGTTGGAATTGTGGGAAGAAAGGACATCTGAAGAAAGACTACAGAGCTCCAAAGAAATAAAGAGATGGACAGCAGGAGAGAAATCAGGAAGCAAATGTAATAGGTGATGTGTTAAAAGATGCTTTGATTCTTTCTGTAGATAATATTTCTAAGTCTTGGGTAGTAGATTCAGGGGCTTCATTTCATGCCACACCCCATAGGAAACATTTTCTAGATTATGTTCAAAGTGATTTTGGACAGGTTCATTTGGGTGATGAT
>ML779612.1:479866-500638 GCA_009831015.1 Picea engelmannii | reverse complement strand
ATGCTTGTTGCAGGGTCTAATATGCAGGATATAAATGTGCTCAAGAAGGAATTAGCCAATTCATTTGCGATGAAGGATTTGGGTGCTGCAAAGAAAATCCTTGGTATGAGAATAACAAGAGACAGGAAAAATCGCAAACTGACATTGTCTCAGGGTGAGTACACAGAGAAGGTGTTGGAGAGGTTTAGAATGCAGAATGAAAAACCAGTTAGTACACCTTTTTCCAGCCATTTCAAATTAACTAAGGAAATGTGTCCCAAGACACGGGAGGAGATAGAATACATGTCCAGGGTCCCATATTCATCATCAGTTGGCAGCTTTATGTATGCAATGGTTTGCACAAGACTAGATATTGCACATGCAGTGGGAATTGTGAGCAGGTATATGAACAATCCAGGTAAAGAACATTGGGAGGCAGTAAAGTGTATTCTCAGGTATTTGAGAGGTACTACTACAAATGCATTGTGTTTTGGAGGTTCATACACTTTTCTACAGGGATATGTTGATTCAGATATGGTAGATGATAAAGACAGCAGGAGGAGCACCACAGGGTATGTTTTTACTATAGGTGGAACAACAGTAATTTGTATTTCGAAACTGCAAAAGGTTGTTGCACTTTCAACAATAGAGGTAGAGTATGTTGCTACTACAGAGGCTAGTAAAGAGATGATTTGGTTACAAAGATTTATGGAGGAATTGGGAAAGAAGCAGGAGAACAACATGTTGTACTGTGACAGTCAGAGTGCCATTCACCTTGCAAACAACTCAGCCTTCCATTAGAAGACTAAGCATATACAGTTGAGGTACCACTTCATACGATCTACCTTCAAAGATGGACAATTGAAGATGGAAAAGATACATACTAGCCAGAATCCTACGTACATGTTAACAAAGGGAGTAACCAGAGAGAAACTGAGTTCTTGCTTAGTTTAAGTTGGTCTTCAAGAATGAAGATGAAGATGAGAAATTTTCCAGGTCCAAGAAGTTTCAGAGTCCAGCATATACAATAGCGGTGGAGTTGTTGAGATCAGTCTCTAAGTGGGAGATTGTTGGTTGTGGAGCCTGATTATCTTCCTGATTTAGAGGTCTTTTACTTTCAGCCGTGTTTATACCCCATCAAGTATTTACACCCAAGAAGTATGTACACTCTTCCACATGGGGGAGTGCAGAGGGGGGTACCCCCTCTGCGTGGTTCGGGGGACTATCCCCCCGGCTGTGGGGTCTGGGGGAAAGCGGGCCCCCAGTAGGGGTTCGGGGGCGAAGCCCCCGAAGAAAAAAATGCCTTGTAAAAGTATATTGTAATTTTATTGTAAATCTGGACCATTCATTATAAGGTCGCAGATCTAACGATAGAGATTATGTTAGGGTTTTTTGCCCTAGAAGGCAACCCTCTTTTATGATGGAAATGTATTGCGGCTATGAAGTGGGGGCAAGTATTGTATTCAGAGAGAGGAGACTGTGAGAGAAAGAAGACGAAGTTACAACGGGTTTTTCTCTAGGTTGTATCCCTTCATTTTGTTGGATAATAATAAGGAAAGGACCTAGCAATTTCTCTAGTGGACGTAGCCCACACTGGGTGAACCACGTAAATCTGTGTCTCTCTTGTATTGTGTATATTTTGTGTTTTATTTCTGCATTTGTTTTATTTTATTGCTTCGCGGTCCTGTTTTTCTAACATTGTGTAGAAGTTAAGTTACAGTGGAAGGACACCGATTCAGTTTGACTAGAGAGTCATTGAGGAGTGAATCGGGTGGTCAGAATTCTCCATGTAGAACTTGTGAAATCACATGGACTATTGCATCCTGCAGATCTGTGAGAAGGTTAAGGCTAAGTGCCTTTCAACATTAATAAAGATCAGGAGGAGTAACAACCATTGGATGAGAAGCGTCAGGAGCCATTGATCTTGTGCTCAAAATCTATTATTTCAGGTTTCGGAGTTTGGAGTGGAAAGTGACTTTGGAGTCACTGCATCGCAAATGCCCAGTATGTGAAATTGCGCCAGCCATTGGATCAGGGAGGCTCACAGCAGTTGATCCCCTTTGAAGTGGAATATCGACATTTCGGTAATTCAGGGTTCGAAACTTCGATAATCCTGATGACAAGGAGCCGGGTCTCTTTGCATTAAAACCCCCAAAGTCGCAAAATGTGACGTGCCTTTGGAGTAGGTTGTGGTCATGGAGAAATCCATTTCGGCATTTCATCACTTCGGGTGTCAGGAAGTAGAGGAGGCAACGATCTTTGGAATCAAGAGTTTCAAAATCCCGGTTCGCGAAAAGCCGAAAGATCTAGAGCCATCAGATCGTGGAGGATCTCATCCGTAGATCACGTTGGAGGTGAGGTTTCGGGAATTAGGATATTCGAGTTTTGGTAGGTGAGGAACCTTTCTGCTGTGGATCTCACAAGTCGCAAAATCCCGAAGAGTTAAAGGAAAAATTCTCTAAAAAATTGAAGGACAATAGCGGTGGGCTCAATCGGGTTTCGGCATTCCGAGACTCAAGAGGTGGAGTTGCATGGTCACACAACCCCTGAAATCGCGAAAAGGAAAAATCTAAAAGGTGGGTCCCAAGAATTAATCGGTGGATATGTGCGACGAAAGTCAAAGGGGCGATCAAGTTGCGGGGAAAACCCTGAAAGATCATTGCTTCTGCCAAAAGGGGAAATTTCGAAAAACTGGGAAATCATAAGGAAAGAGGAATGAGAGTTGGTCATTCACTCAAGTTCCAAAAAGCCAAAATAACTGGAAACAAGAGGCATGTGTTCGGTGCATTGAAGGCGTCAACCTTCGTTGATGTTTCAAGTTTCATAGGTTGAAGAGACAAGGGGCTCGACAACAGGATTCGTGAAATCGTGAAATCCAAAATCTCGAATCGGACAAAAAAAACCTGGTCGTGTTTGTTGATCAGTTGTGGAATACACCTTGCATGTGTGGTATTCCCTGTGTAGAAACCAAAGAGCCAATCTGACTTAGGGGAATATTTGGAATAATCCTAAGATCGGGAGGTTGTGCAGAACCTATTGAGGCAGGGGGTGCTGCATCAAGTGGTATCAGAGCTCAAAACAAGTTCTTTGCTTTCTGTAGTAGAGAGAAAAGAGGGAAATTTTACATCCATGCCGCCGAGAAGAACAGACAGGCCAATGCCTCATCCAACAGTGGAAAGAGAAATGTGTGAGTTACGTGTCAGGCTTCATGCTATGGAAACAACACAAAGGCGCATAGTTAACGTCGGGGATATCAGCGTGGCCGAAATTTAAAATGAAGTTGGAAATGAAGGAGAAGAAGATGCAGTCAAAGATGTTGCAGATGAACACCTATTTAGGGTTGTTACAAGGATAGGTGCCAGAGCAAAAATGGACATTCTAGTGTATGAGGGAAACTTGGATGTTGAAGAGATTCTAGATTGGATTAGAGCTCTAGACAAGTACTTCGACTATGAGGATGTCAAATAAGATAAGAAAGTCAAACATGTTGGTACTGGACTTAAAGGGCATGCAACACTATGTTGGGATGAACTACAGGCTGACAGACATTGCAAGGGCAAGCAGAAAATCAAGAGTTGGGATAGAATGGTTGCAAAGATGAAAGCCAAATTTATACCCAAAGATTATCAAATCACTATGTTTCGGAGGATGCATAATTTGAGATAGAAGCTGATGTCAGTGAAGGAATACACTGAAGAGTTCTACTGGATAAACATCAGAGCAGGTCATTGGGAAAGTGATGATGAAAAAGTTGTCAGGTACATGAATGGTCTGTGATATGGCATTCAAGATAAGATGTGCATGATGACCATTCAGAATGTGGAAGATGCTTATCAGATAGCTCTGAAAGATGAAGATAATCTGAGCCGGAAGCAAGGTCAAAGAGGCCAAGTTAGAAGTCAAGCTAGAGGCAAAACAATTGCCCAAGACAGAACTCAAAAACCTAAAGAAGAGGGGAAGAAACCTCAAACTCAACCTAAGAGAGGAGGAAGCTCACAAGGAAGGCAGTATGCTAATAGAAATACTTTTCCTCGAGCTAGAGGAAGAGGAAGAGGAAGAGGAGGTGAGGTGAAATGTTTTACCTGTGGAAAAGTTGGACATAAATCTTATGAGTGTCCAGATAAGAAGAAATATGGTGGTGAAACTGACATTGCTGAATCTCAAGGACGTAATGTTGAGGCAGAATACGCTGAGGGCGGAAGATCCTTGATGATGAGGAAAGTTCTCTTGAAGCCAGATAAGGAGGCGGAGAACCCGGCCCAAATAAATAGTTTGTTTCAGACTGCTTGCAAAACTAAGGACAGGGTATGAAAGGTCATAGTGGACAGTGGTAGCACAGACAATCTCATATCTACAAAGATGGTAGAAAATTTGGAGCTGGAGACTATTGTACATCCAAGCCCATACAGAGTTTTGTGGCTACAAAAAGGACATCAGCTAAATGTCACTAAACAATGTTTAGTTGAATTTAAAATAGGGGGATATAAAGATGAAATATTATGTGATGTCATTCCAATGGATGTTTGTCATCTATTGTTGGGTAGACCGTGGCAATATGACAGGAACATGATTCATGATGGGAGAAAGAACACGTACACTCTAGAAAATAGAGATGAGCAACACTATACTTCTCATGAGTGGGAAGGAACTTCCTAAGGAGGTTAAGAAGAAGGAATCACACAATTTTTTTGTGGTTAGGAAGCCCAAAATTGTTTTGACCAGTACGAGAATAGATGATCTACTTGAAGAAATCCAGGAATTGCTAGGAGAATTTGATGATATAGTAGTGGAAGAACTACCTTGTTTGGTGCCACCTATCAGGAGTATAAGCCATCATATTGATCTTATACCTGGAGCCAGTTTTCCAAACAAAGCCGCATACAAGTTGATGCCACAAGAAAATGAAGAAGTTAAGAGACAGGTCCAAGACATAATGGACAAAGGATTGATTCAAGCGAGCTTGAGTCCATGCGTTGTTCTGACAATGCTCAGCCCAATGAAATATGGAGGCTGGAGAATGTGTACAGACTCAAGGGAAATCAATAATATTACCATCAGATACAAATTTCCATTGCCAAGGATGGACGACTTGATGGACTGCTTGAGTGGAGCAAAGTTTTTTTCAAAGATTGATTTGAAAAGCGGGTATCATCAAATTCGAATGAGAGAAGGTGATGAATGGAAGACATCATTCAAGATGAATGAGGGTCTATATGAATGGCTTGTTATACCATTTGGCTTAACGAATGCGCCCAGTACTTTCATGAGGTTGACGAACGAAGTCCTGAAGGATTTCATAGGGAAATTCATCATTGTATATCTTGATGATATATTAATCTTCAGTAAAACTGGAGCAGAGCACTTAAAGAATTTAACTGCAGTAATGAGGAGGTTACAGAAAGAGAAATTGCTAATCAATATGAAGAAATTGTCATTTATGAGGATAGAACTCATTTATTTGGGTTTTGTTATCTCTGCAAATGAATTGAAAATGGATCCAGAAAAGGTAAATGCAATTAAGGATTTTCCATCACTGAAGAACGTGTTTGAAGTTTGAAGCTTCCATGGTTTGGCATGTTTCTACAGGAAATTCATCCGAAACTTTAGTGGAATTAGCGCACCAATGATGGATACGGTGAAGAAAAGACACAAATATTTT
Organism: Picea engelmannii; assembly: GCA_009831015.1. Lineage (NCBI taxonomy): Eukaryota > Viridiplantae > Streptophyta > Pinopsida > Pinales > Pinaceae > Picea > Picea engelmannii. Next base: position 495,000 of record ML779612.1, on the reverse strand, counting down.
CACTGGACAGAAGAAGCAAAGAAGAGCTTCAACCTGCTGAAGAGGAAGATCACGGAGCAACCAATTCTGGTTTTGCCAGATTTTATCAAGACATTCTAGGTCAGGTGTGACACAAGTGGATTTGCAATTGGAGTGGTCTTCATTCAGTGAAAAACTGAATGAAGTGAAGATTAAGTACTCCACATATGACAAAGAATTCTATGCAGTCCTACAAGCACTGAAGAAATGGAGACATTATTTGGTTCCCAGGGAGTTTGTTTTGTACAACGATAATCACGCTTTACAATTCATGACTCGACAGGAGAAGTTGAACCAAAAGCATGCTGAATGGGTTGAATTCATGCAAAATTTTACTTTTGTGATTAAGCATATTTCTAGAACTGCTATTGATGCTTTGAGCAGGAAATGTTTGCTTATGAAGGAATTCAGAGTCAAGACTTTGGGTTTTGATAACCTCAAAGAAATGTATATGGATGACCCAGATTTCAAGGAAGCATATGAAGCATCTGGGAATCTAATTCTTAGGGATAGAAGCCAATGGACTGAATACATGATCCATGATGGATTATTATTCTGGGGCAATCAATTATGTATTCCAAAATTCTCCATGAGAGAGAATCTACTGAAGGAAAAACACAGTGGAGGATTGGCCCGACACTTCGTTCATGATAAGACGTTCTCAAAGTTGAATGGCTCATATTTTTGGCCAAGTATGAGGACCGATGTCAAGAAATTTGTGTATAGGTGCAGAATTTGTCAGCACATGAAAGGAAAAAGGCAGAACACAAGGTTATATCAATCGTTACCCATACCAGAAAGGTTGTGGGACACAGTGAGCATGGATTTTATATTGGGACTGCCAAGGACACAAATGACATATGATTAAATCTTTGTGGTAGTCGACATATTTTCAAAAATGGCACATTTCATAGCATGCTAGAAAACCAGTGATGCAACTCATATTGCAAACATGTTTTTCAAGGAAGTCGTCAGACTTCACGGTTTGCCAAACAGTATTATGTCTGATCGGGATACCAAGTTTGTAGGAAATTTCTGGAGGACTTTATGGAAGAATATGTGGACAAGTTTGTCTGTTATCTCAGTGTATCATCCTCAGACGGATGGACAGACATAAGTCGTGAACAGGAGCTTGGGAGATTTTTTGAGGAGGTTAGTGACTGAACACCACAGTCAATGGGATCACATTCTGCCACAGGTGGAATTCACTTACAATTATTCACTCAATAGAAGCACAGGGTAGAGTCCATTCCAGATTGTATACGAAATACATCCAAGGGGAGTTTCTGAATTGAAAGATTCAAAACAAGCTGGATTCAGGAGTGCTAGTGCAGAGGACTTTGCAGAAGGAATGAAGAAGCTTCACATCAGAGTCAAGAAGCGATTACAGAGTTCAAGTCAAGAATACAAACGAAGAGTAGATCAACATAGGCGAGAACTTCAATTTGAAGTTGTTGATCTGGTTCTTGCACATCTGAGAAAGGAGAGGTTCCCAAGGGGAACATATAACAAACTAAAGATGAAAAAGATTGGACCATGCAAGGTAATAAGGAAATTTGGGGCAAACACATATGAGATTGAATTACCTGATGGGATCGAAATCTCACTGATATTCAACATTGTGAATTTGTACCCTTACAGAGTTGAAGAAGCAGGAGCAGAGGAGGAACATAAAAAGATTTAATGGACAAAACAAATGCCTGTAGCTAGAAAGCCACAGATGGAAGGCATAATTGACAAAAGGATTAGCAGAAAGACCAGGAGAAAATAGTATTTTGAATACTTGGTCAAATGAAAAGGACATCCAATTGAAGATGCCAGTTGGGAAAAAGAAGCAGAAATTCATAAGCGTGGAAAAACCGTGCAACAACTCATGAACAGGAGTTCATGAAAATTTTCAAGGAAGGGAGTACGATGTAGGAGCATCGTAGGAAGACAACCAGGCAACCATAAAGGCGGAAGACAACTGGAAAAACGCAGCACACATTTTGCACATTTTGAATTTTTTTTGAAATTTAATGAGTAGATATTAATGTAATAGTTAAGGGAAGCGTACTTGCATGTTGTAAACATATATTGAGTGATTTTCTCTCATCTGTAAGAGGTAATAGAGATTAATTCTGTTTAATGAAAGTAGGTAGATTTGAATTAATAGATTAGACAATTTTAGAAGCGTAGGAGGGAAAACAAATATAGACACCCTCAATCCTTGTATTGTAAGGTTGTTGTGATCATTCAGAATTGAAAAATATAAGAGATATAGTAGAGAGTTGTAGAGAAGAACACATGTACATGGACACTTGAGTTAATATATAAAGATTTGACTCAATTTTCATGGTGTTATGATTCTTACTGTTTACATTAGTTGAATCGTATGTTTATAACTGTTTGTTTTCTTTGTTATGCATTTGTTTCAATGCTATGTTATGTGTATGTTTTCATGGTGAATGTATGAAGTCTGAGAGAGGAGAAGAATAAGTTTCAATTGTTTCTCTTCCTGAGAGTTCCTACAAGGAGTGCAGTGAACGTCCGCAAGGTGTGGTTTGACGAGGATGTGAGTTTTATCTCATAAAGCTCAGGAGAGATGTCGTTGTTCTCATTACCCACAGAAGTGCAAGTGAAGAACAAAGCCATGCAAGGTGTGCGCGGGCTATTGAAGCCTTGGAAGTTATCAACTAAGATGAAAGCGATAGGACTATTGTTACAAGAGTGCACAGAGTCGAGGACTCAAATAACCAGAGGTTGTTTGAAAGATTGTCGCAAGGAGTGCAAGCAAGATCCCTCTTGGAGACTTAAGCTCACAAGTGAAAGCTCAGGAGAGTTAGTACCTTTGAAGTGTTCAAAGGAACACAGGGAGTGGAATCATCGCACAAAAGTTAAGTTACAGTGGAAGGATGCCTATTCAGTTTGACCAGAGAGTCATTGAGGAGTGAATCGGGCGGTTAGAATTCTCCATGGAGAACTCACGAAATCACATGGACCATTGGATCCCGCAGATCTGTGAGAAGGTTAAGGCTGAGTGCCTTTCAACATTAAGAAATCTCAGGAGGAGTAACGACCGTTGGATGAGATGCATGAAGAGCCATTGATCTTGCGCTCAAAATATACTATTTTGGGTTTCGGAGTTTGGAGTGGCAAGTGATTTTGGAGTCACTGCATCGCAAACTCCCGGTACGCGAAATCGTGCCATTCGTTATATCAGAGGAGGCTCACAACGATTGATCCCATTTGAAGTGGAATCTCGGCATTTCGATAATTCGGGGTTTGGAACTTCGGTAATCCTGATGACAAGGAGCCGAGGCTCTTTGCATTGAAACCCCCGAAGTCGTGAAACGCGATGTGCCTTGGGAGTAGGCTGTGGTCATGGAGAAATCCATTTTTTCATTTCGTCACTTCAGGTGTCGGGAAGTAGAGGAGGCAGCGATCTTTGGAATAGAGAGTTTCAAACTCCCGGTTCATGAAAAGATGAAAGATCTAGAGCTGTTAGATCGTGGAGGATCTCAGCTGTAGATCACGTTGGAGGTGAGGTTTTGGGAATTTGGAGATCAGAGTTTTGGGAGGCCAGGAACCTTTTCTATGGAACTCACAAGTCGCAAAATCCCGAAGAGTCAAAGGAAAAATTCTTGAAACAATTGAAGGACAATAGCCATGGGCTGAATTGGGTTTCGGGATTCCAGGACTCAAGAGGTGGAGTTGCATGGTCACACAACCCCTGAAATTGCAAAAAGGAAAAAGATGAAAGGTGGGTCCCAAGCATTAATCGGAGGATACATGCGATGAAAATCAAAGGGGTGGTCAAGCTACGGGGAAAATCTCGAAATACCATTGATTCTGCCAAAAGGGGAAATTTTGGAAAATTGAGAAATCATAAGGAAAGAGGAATGAGTGTTGGTCATTCACTCAAGTCCCGAAAAGACAAAATAAGTGGCAACAAGAGGCGTGTGTTCGGCACATTGAAGGAGTCAACCTTCATTGACATTTTGGGTTTCGGAGGTTAAAGAGACAAGGGGCTCGACAACAGGATTCACAAAATCACGAAATCGGAAATCCCGAATTGGACAAACAAAACCCTAATCGTATTTGTTGATCAATTGTGGAATACACCTTACATGTGTGGTATTCCCTGTGGAGAAACCAAAGAGTCAATATGACTCAGGGGAATATTTGGAATGATCCTAAGACCGGGAGGTCAGACAGAACTTGTTGAGGCAAGGGGTGCTGCATCAAGTGGTATCAGAGCTTAGAACAAGTTCTTTGCTTTCTGTAGCAGAGAGAAAAGAGGGAAATTTTACAGCCATGCCCCCGAGAAGAAGAGACATGCCAATGCCTGATCCAACAGTGGAAAGAGAAATGCATGAGTTACATGCCAAGCTTGATGCTATGGAAACAACACAAAGGCACACAGTTGACGTTGGGGATATCAGCAAGGCCGAAAGTGAAAATGAAGTTGGAAATGAAGGAGAAGAAGTTGCAGATGAACACCTATTCAGGGTTGTTGCAAGGATAGGTGCTAGAGAAAAAATGGACATTCTAGTGTATGAGGGAAACTTGGATGTTGAAGAGATTCTAGACTGGATTAGAGCTCTAGACAACTACTTCGACTATGAGGATGTCGAGGAAGATAAGAAAGTCAAACATGACATTACTAGACTTAAAGGGCATGCAACACTATGGTGGGATGAACTGTAGGATGACAGACGCTGCAAGGGAAAGCATAAAATCAAGAGCTGGGATAGAATGGTTGTAAAGATGAAAGCCAAATTTATATCCAGAGATTATCAAATCACTATGTTTCAGAGGATGCAAAATTCGAGACAGAAGCTGATGTCAGTGAAGGAATACATTGAAGAGTTCTACAGGATAAACATCAGAGCAAGTCATCGGGAAAGCGATGATGAAAAAGTTGTCAGGTACATAAATGGTATGCGATATGACATTCAATATGGGATGAGCATGATGACCATTCAGAATGTGGAAGATTCTTATCATATAGCTCTAAAAGCTGAAGAGAATCTAAGTCGGAAGCAAGGTCAAAGAGGCTGAGGTAGAAGTCAAGCCAGAGGCAAAACAATTGCCCAAGACAGAACTCAGAAACCTAAAGAAGAGGGGAAGAAACCTCAAACTCAACCTAAGAGAGGAGGAAGCTCACAAGGAAGGCAGTATGCTGATAGAAATACTTTTCCTCAAGCTAGAGGAAGAGGAAGAGGAAGAGGAAGAGGAGGTGAAGTGAAATGTTTTACCTATGGAAAAGTCATACATAAATCTTATGAGTTACCATATAAGAAGAAATATGGTGGTGAAACTCACATTGCCGAAGCTCAAGGATAGAATGTTGAGGCAGAAGACGTTGAGGGTGGAAGATCCTTGATGATGAGGAAAGATCTCTTGAAACTAGAGAAGGAGGCAGAGAACCCAGCCCAAAGAAACAGTATGTTTCAGACTTCTTGCAAAACTAAGGACAGGGTATGCAAGGACATAGTGGACAGTGGTAGCACAGACAATCTCATATCTACAGAGATGGTAGAAAATATGGAGCTGGAGACTGTTGTACATCCAAGCCCATACAGAGTTTCGTGGCTACAAAAAGGACATCAAGTAAATGTCACTAAACAATGTTTAGTTGAATTTAAAATAGGGGGATATAAAGATGAAATATTATGTGATGTCATTCCCATGGATGTTTTTCATCTATTGTTGGGTAGACTGTGGCAATATGATAGGAAAGTGATTCATGATGGGAGAAAGAACACGTACACCCTGGAAAAAAATGGTAGGACTCACATGTTGCTGCCAATTAAGGATAAAGAAGTGAAAATAGAGATGACCAACATTGTAGTTCTCATGAGTGGGAAGGAACTTCTTAAGGAGGTTAAGAAGAAGGAAGACACAGAATTTATTGTGGTTAGGAAGCCCAAAATTGTTTTGACCAATACGAGAATAGATGATCTACCTGAAGAAATACAAGAATTGCTGGGAGAATTTGATGATATAGAAGTGGATGAACTACCTTGTTCGTTGCCACCTATCAGGAGTATAAGCCATCATATTGATCTTATACTTGGAGCCAGTTTTCCAAACAAAGATGCATACAAGTTGATGACGCAGGAAAATGAAGAAGTTAAGAGACAGGTCCAGGACTTAATGGACAAAGGATTGATTCAAGAGAGCTTGAGTCCATGCATTGTTCCGACAGTGCTCAGCCCAAAGAAAGACAGAGGCTGGAGAATGTGTACAGACTCAAGGGAAATCAATAAGATTACCATCAGATACAGATTTCCATTGCCAAGGATGGATGACTTGATGGACTGCTTGAGTGGAGCAAAGTTTTTTTCAAATATTGATTTGAAAAGTGGGTATCATCAAATTCGAATGAGAGAAGGTGATGAATGGAAGACATCATTCAAGATGAATGTGGGGCTATATGAATATCTTTTTATGCCATTTGCATTAACGAATACGCCCAGTAATTTCATGAGGTTGATGAATGAAGTCCTAAAGGATTTCATAGGGAAATTCGTCATTGTATATCTTGATGATATATTAATCTTCTTTAAAACTGGAGTAGAGCACTTAAAGCATTTAATTGCAGTAATTAGGAGGTTACAGAAAAAGAAATTGTTGATCAATATGAAGAAATCGACATTTATGAGGACATAACTCATTTATTTGGGTTTTGTTATCTCTGCAAATGAATTGAAAATGGATCCAGAAAAGGTAAATGCAATTAAGGATTGGCCATCGCCGAAGAACGTGTTTGAAGTTCGAAGCTTCCATGGTTTGGCATGTTTCTACAGGAAATTAATCCAAAACTTTAGTGGAATTAGCACACCAATGATGGATACGGTGAAGAAAAGACATAAATCTTTTCACTGGATAGAAGAAACAGAGAAGAGCTTCAACCTGCTGAAGAAGAAGATCATGGAGCAACCAATTCTCGTTTTGACGGATTTTAGCAAGACATTCCAGGTCAGGTGTGACACGAGTGGATTTGCAATTGGAGCAGTCTTGAGGCAAGAGGACAGGTCGGTCGCATATTTCAGTGAAAAACTGAATGAAGCAAAGATTAAATACTCGACATATGACAAAGAATTCTATACAGTGATACAAGTACTGAAGAAATGGAGACACTATTTGGTTCCCAGGGAGTTTGTTTTGTACAATGATAATCACGCTTTACAATTTGTGACTTGATAGGATAAGTTGAACCAAAAGCATGCTAAATGGGTTGAATTCATGCAAAATTTTACTTTTTTGATTAAGCATATCTATGGAACTGCTAACAAAGTTGTTCATGCTTTGAGCAGGAAATGTTTGCTTATGAAGGAATTCAGATTCAAGACTTTGGGTTTTGATAACCTCAAAGAAATGTATAGGGATGACCCAAATTTCAAGGAAGCATATGAAGCATATGATAATACAATTCTCAGGGACAGAAGCCAATAGACTGAATACATGATCCAGGATGGATGATTATTCTGGGGCAATCAATTATGTATTCCAAAATGCTCCATGAGAGAGAATCTACTGAAGGAAAAACATAATGGAGGATTAGTTGGGCACTTCAGTCATGATAAGACATTCTCAAAGTTGAGTGGCTCATATTTTTGGCCAAGGATGAGGACCGATGTCAAGAAATTTGTGGACAAGTGCAGAATTTGTCAGCACATGAAAGGAAAAAGGTAGAACAGAGGGTTATATCAACCGTTACCCATACCAGAAAGGCCATGGGATGCAGTGAGCATGGATTTTGTATTGGGACTGCCAAGGAAACAAAGGGAATATGATTCAATCTTTGTGGTAGTCGACATATTTTAAAAAATGGCACATTTCATACCATGCCAGAAAACCAATGATGCAACACATATTGCGAAGCTGTTTTTCAAGGAAGTCGTCAAACTTCACGGTTTTCCAAAGAGTATCATGTCTGATCGGGATACCAAGTTCGTAGGACATTTCTGGAGGACTTTATGGAAGAATATGGGGACAAGTTTGTCTTTTAGCTCAGCGTATCATCCTCAGATGGATGGATAGACAAAAGTCATGAACATGAGCTTGGGATATTTTTTGAGGAGCTTAGTGACTGAACACCACAGTCAATGGGATCACATTCTGCCACAGGCGGAATTCGCTTACAATGATTCACTCAATAGAAGAATAGGGCAAATTCCATTCAAGGTTATATATGGAATGCATCCAAGGGGAGTTTCTGAATTGAAAGATTCAGAACAAGTTGAATTCAGGAGTGCTAGTGCAGAGGACTTTGCAGAAGGAATGAAGAAGCTTCACAACTGAGTCAAGGAGTGATTACAGAGTTCAAGTCAAGAATACAAACAGAGAGTAGATCAACACATGCAAGAAATTCAATTTGAAGTTGGTGATCTGGTTCTTCCACATCTAAGGAAGGAGAGGCTCCCAAGGGGAACATATAACAAACTGAAGATGAAAAAGATTGGACCATGCAAGGTCATAAGGAAATTTGGGGCGAACGCATATGAGATTGAATTACACGATGGGATCGGAATCTCACTGATATTCAACATTGCAGATTTGTACCCTTACATAGATGAAGAAGCAAGAGCAGGGGAGGAACATAAAAAGATTCAATGGACAGAAAAAATGCCTATCGCTGGAAATCCATAGATGGGGGGCATAGTTGACAAAAGGATTAACAGAAAGACCAGGAGGAAAGAGTATTTTGAATACTTGGACAAATGGAAAGGACATCCAGTTGAAGATGCCAGTTGGGAAGATGAAGAAGAAATTCATAAGCATGGACAGACCGTGCAAGAGCTCATGAACAGGAGTTCATGAAAAATTTCAAGCAAGGGAGTATGATGCAGGATCATCGTACACAGCCAGCCAGGCAGCCATAAAGGCGAAAGACAGCTGGAAAAACGCAGCATAGATTTTGCACATTTTGAAATGCTTTTGAATTTTAATGAGTAGATATTAATGTAATAGTTAATCGAAGCATACTTGCATGTTGTAAATAGATCTTGAGTGATTTTCTCTTATCTGTCAGAGGTAATAGACATTAAGTCTGTTTAATGAAAGTAGGTAGATTTGAATTAATAGATTAGACAATTTTAGAAGCATAGGAGGGAAAATGAATATAGACACCCTCAATCCTTGTATTGTAAGGTTGTTGTGATCATTCGGAATTGAAAAGAAGAAGAGCTATAGCAAAGAGCTGTAGAGAAGAACCCATGTACAGGAACACTTGAGTTAATATATAAAGCTTTGACTCAATTTTCATGGTGTTATGATGCTTACTGTTTACATTAGTTGGATAGTATGTTTAGAATTGTTTCTTTTCTCTGTTATGAATTTGTTTCAATGCTATGTTGTGTGTATGTTTTCATGGTGAATGTATGAAGTCTGAGAGAGGAGAAGAATGAGTTCAATTGTTTCTCTTCCTGAGAGTTCCCGCAAGGAGTGCAGTGAACATCCGCAAGGTGTGCGTTGACGAGGATGTGAGTTTTATCTCAGAAAGATTAGGAGAGATACCGTTGTTCTCGTTACCCACAGAAGTGCAGGTGAAGCACAGAGCCATGCAATATGTGCGCAGGCTAGTTGAAGCCTTGGAAGTTATCAACTAAGGTGAAAGTGGTAGGACTACTGTTGCAAGAGTTCACAGAGTCGAGGACTAAAATAACTAGAGGTTGTTTGAAATATTGTCGCAAGGAGTGCGAACAAGATCCCTCTTGGAGACTTAAGTTCACAAGTGAAAGCTCAGGAGATTTATTACCTTTGAAGTGTTCAAAGGAAGACGACGAGTGAAATCAACGCACAGAAGTTAAGTTCCAGTGGAAGGACGTCGAGTCAGTTTGGCCAGAGAGTCATTGAGGAGTGAATCAGGCGGTCAGAATTCTCCGTGGAGAACTCGCGAAATCACGTGGACCATTGGATCCCGCAGATCTATGAGAAGGTTAAGGCTGAGTGCCTTTCATAATTAAGAAAGCTCAGGAGGAGTAATGAACCTTGGATGAGAAGAGTTAGGAGCCGTTGATCTTGCGCTTGAACTTTGCTATTTTGGGTTTCGGAGTTTGGAGTGGCAAGTGATTTTGGAGTCACTTGATCACAAACTCCTGGTATGCGAAATTGTGCTAGCCATCGGATTAGGGGAGGCTCTTAGCCGTTGATCCCCTTTGAAGTGGAATCTTGACATTTTGGTAATTCGGGGTTCGAAACTTCGGTAATCCTGATGACAAGGAGTTGGGGCTCTTTGCATTGAAACTCTTGAAGTCGCGAAATGCGACGTGCCTTGGGAGTAGGTTGTGGTCATGGAGAAAGCCATTTTGTCATTTCGAAACTTCGGGTGTCGGGAAGTAGAGGAGGCAACGATCTTTGGAATCGATATTTTCAAACTCCTGGTTCGCGAAAAGAGGAAAGATCCAGAGCCATCGGATCGTGGAGGATGTCAGTCGTAGATCACGTTGGAGGTGAGATTTTGGTAATTCATAGATTGGAGTTTCGAGAGGTGACCAACCTTTCTGCTTTGGATCTCACAAGTCCTAGAATCCCGAAAAGTGAAAGGAAAAATTCCTGAAAAATTTGAAGGACAATAGCCGTGGGCCCAATCGGGTTTCAGGATTCTGGTACTTAAGAGGTGGAATTGCATGGCCACACAACTCCCGAAATCGCGAAAAGGAAAAAGCCAAAAGGTGGGTCCCAAGCATTAATCAGAGGATACGTGTGACGAAAGTCAAAGGGGCGTTCAAGCTACGGGGAAAATCCCAAAAGACCATCGATTCCATCAAAAGGGGAAATTTCAGAAAACTGAGAAATCATAAGGAAAGAGGAACGGGTGTTGGTCGTTCACTCAAGTCTCGAAAAGCCAAAATAAGTGGCAACAAGACGCGTGTGTTTGGTGCATTGAAGGAGTCAACCTTCGTTGACGTTTCGGGTTTTGGAGGTTGAAGAGACAAGGGGCTCGACAACAGGATTCGCGAAATCGCGAAATCCAAAATCCTGAATCAGACAAAAAAAATCCCGATCCTATTTGTTTATTAGTTATGGAATACACCTTGCATGTGTGGTATTCCCTGTGGGGAAACCAAAGACTCAATCTGACTCAGGGGAATATTTGGAATGATCCTAAGACCGGGAGGTCATGCAGAACCTATTGAGGCAGGGGGTGTTGCATCATGATGTTAGAAGATGTGATGGGTGCATTTGAAGAAGTCTACAAGAAGCCCCAATGGTGTGGTCATGGAACCCAAAGTTGTTTGAGGAATAAGGCCATGAAGGACATTGTAAATGCATGTAACACACTCATTGTTGGATATTCCTTGTCATGTCATTTCTAATGGTAGGTGGTATGCCAAGTGGCTCCTCACGATTGAAGAGATATGAGGTCATGAAGGTAGGAAACCCCAAAGATTGGGTAAGAAGCCCTAAACAATTACATGTATTAGTCAATGGGGTAAAGTGGTTATAACAAGAAACCCCTAAAGTATAAATACAAATCAAGGAGTCTCTCATAAGTACATTCATACACACATTCTATTGAATATCTCTAAGTGGATAAGTGATATGGTTTATCTTTTTATTGTAAAATCTAAGGTCGAATCTGAGGTAGTAAGTCTGATCTTGCGAAGGAAGGTCAAACGTGAAAGTCTCAGAGTTGTAGAAAATGTGAGAAACCCTAGTTTCTAAGGTATCTGTGGGTTGCAAGTCAGAAGGGCAGAGATGTATGTAGGCTGCAATGGATAAAATCGTGGATATCCATGGGTAGTAGAAGAGAAAGTCACATATCTGTGAAAAGGATTGTGAAAGGTTGTGAAGTGATTCTTGTGCTAGGTTGTTGATGCCCAGGTCAGTTTACTCATTTGTTATTTGATACAACACAATGTCTACAATATCATAGGTATGATTATGTGTTAGTTTTGAGGCATATACTTATGTTGTCGTGGTACATGCTTGAGGAATGTCATGATCGTGATTGTGCATGGTACACCTTGGTGATGATATGATACATAGTTAGAAGCACATTCTTGGCTATCTTCATATCTGGTTTGATTACATATTGATGATATATTATGCTACATGGGATGATTGAGAGTGATATGGTATATGGTTGAGGAACTTGTTATGGTATGTTGTTGGCACATGGTATGGTACATGTATTGATGGTACATGGTTGATGTGCATGGTTGGCACATGGTATGGTATAGGTGTTTGATGTACATGGTTGATGTACACAGTTTATGTACATGGTCGATGCACGATAGTGGTACACGATTGATGCTTGGTATAGGTTATGGTACAATTTTATGTATGGTATGGTACATGGTTGAGGCATGGTACAAGTTTGATACATGGTTGAGACACATATCCTGTGATGGTTTGCTGGTAATCTTGGCACATGATTGGTAGAGGCATGTTTTGGTCATGTTGAGCATTTGGTTGAGAGGTTCTCTTGGTGATTGTGGATCTATTATCATTGATGTTGAGTATCAACAATGGTTATAGGTTCATGATGGTATGCTAGTGATAGTGGTAGTGACAGGTTGGATAGGTTGATGTGACAGGTTGATAGTGGTAGTGATTGTGGTAGTGATAGTTTGGTCTACACTTATATTTCATTGCAGTAGGATGGGGAAAGGAAAGGGGGTTGTAGCCTCCTTCCAGTTGGTTTTGGAGAATACACGGAGTTGGAGCTTCAGAATGAGGGGGTTATAGCCTCGTTTTGGTTGGAGCCAGAGAATTCAGGGAGTTGGAGCTTCCTTCAGGTTGGAGCCTGAGAATCAAGGGGTTGTAGCCTCCTTCTGGTTGGAGCCAGAGAATTCAGGGAGTTGTAGCTTCCTTCAGGTTGGATCATGTAAATAAGGGGTTGGAGCCTCCTTCTATTTGCAGCTGAATAATTTAAAATTTGGTGCTTCCTATGAATGAACTCTTCATATATATAAGAAATAATTTCATGGTTTTCTCCCATTTGGGTTTCCACTTAAATTCTAGTGTACCTTGTATTTGATGTGATGTTGATTATGATTATATGCTCATGATATATTGAAATTAATCATAGATGATACATTGATGATATACTGCTAATAAAGTTGAAATTTATATATTGTAGCTAAAAGTGGAAAATTTCTCATACTAATTCACCCCCACCTCTTAGTATTCCAACAAAAATATCCTCTAGTTACTCACATAAGTGAGGGGGTAACATTTGGCTCCAACATGGGTACATGTGCTCATAGTAGAGTGCATGAGAACCTCAAAAATATCTAGAGATCCATGAACCACACTCTACATAAAACCTAGAAAATGCCTATTACATTTTAACATAAAACCATTAGTAAAGACGAGTAGGGGGATAGTCCCCTTGAAAGATAAAAGGTAAAATTAAAAGGGAAGTAAAACCATAAAATCAATTTATTTTCCTTTTCTCTCTCTCTCTCTCTCTCTCTCTCTCTCTCTATATATATATATATATATATATATATATATATAAAGAGAGAGAGATCAAAATCACAACTTATTATACATGCATTTGATCAAGCAATAACTGAAAACCAAGTAAATGAGAAAACACAATCAAGGTGCATGCAAAGAAACACACAAAATGACCTAGAACTACCCTAAACTAAACTAAGGCTAGATGAAAATCAAGTGTTTATTAGGAAATAAGGAGTGAGAAGTTGTCCACTAACTGACAAAGACAAATTCTCTCTGTCCCGACTAGCTAAGTAAAATGAGTTAATCCTATTGGCGACGGAAGTCACTCCTGGATTGCTTGCAGGAGCAGAGCCCGACGCCCATGAGTTTAATGTCACGATTTGCTTTAAAGAGGTGATCAAATGGAGGAAAACTCGAGGGGATATCACTCTAACTCAGGGACTGAGTCTAGTACATATGGTGACAAAGGAGGTCTTGATCCAACTTCAGCCAGTGGGTTGATAAAGGGTGAGCAGGTGGAAGACTTGGTGAGAAAAATGGGCAAACAGCTTTGGGCAACAAGCTTATGGCTATTTGCAGAAGAAAGACACTGAGCAAGATCCTCTTGGATTCAGGGTCTCAAGAAGCTGAGGAGGACTCGACTGGATCCTCCAATTCCAAGTCACTCAGCGCTGAAAAAATCACAAGAACTGGTTAGACATATTATAACTGCTACAGTGATCCTACCAACATCATCCTATAACAGATATAGCTCGACTGGATCCTCCAATTCTGAGCAATTCTAACACAGTGGAACAAAGATGTAAAAGAGACTAGCATTCATCAGGCAAGAAGTCTCAAGAGTGCATACATAACCAGAGTATCAGTTCTTCATTAAATATTTACAACCGGGAGCTAAGCTCAACCATCGATAGATACAAAAATGGCGAAAACGCCTACATATACTCAAACTAACAACAAAAACAAAATCGAAACGTAGCATTGAAAGCTTTTCGTCTACATGGCTTCTGACAACACGGAGCTGCAATCTTTGAATGGTCGTGCAACCTATGGCAAACACAATCGATCCCCTGACAGTTTATTCGGCGAATCGACGTGTCTTTAATTCAATGCAGGACTTCCCATTATGGCGGAGACGATGTCTAACCACCACCAACCGCTTCAATAATTGCTTCTTGGGATTGAAGACGACCTGGCCAACTCAGCATTTTGGGATATGGAAGACTTCTCATGCTGCCACCTAGAATAACTGAAGGGTTTGAAGGATGGGTATGGAGGCCAACGCGGGAAGTGAGATATAGCTATGGAATGACGGGGCCCCAATCGCAAGGACAAAGAAAAGAATGATGAGAGGTGAGAGAGGTGGCGGGGGGATGACATAAGTCATAAGGGATATACGCAGAGACAACGAGAGAATAGACGTGGCAAGTTTAACGTAGTGAAAGGCTGACATGGAGGGAAAAGGATATGTGGCGAGTGATAAATGGATGATGAGACGAGGGAAAGGCCATCTGGAAGTGTGAGAGAGGGGTGAACGGTGACACATGGCGGCAAGGGAAATGTTGACAGGGAGATGTCATGACCAAAATATGGTCCACACGGGTTAACGTCAGGGCAACTGAGAAGGTCGGGGCCGCGCTTGAGCCGTTGATCCAGGTTCCTCGATCGTGGCCGTCAGAAAACTGCATCCACGATTCCGGACCCCCCCCCCC
>ML779612.1:445641-478748 GCA_009831015.1 Picea engelmannii | reverse complement strand
GTCTTCCAAGAAGCTGATGATCACTTTGTGAGAAATGCTTCTAGTGGGGATAGCCTCTATCCATTTGGTGAAATAATCAGTCGCAGTGAGGATCCATCTGTGCTGGCCACTTGAGGGAGGATGAATCTCTCCGATAAAATCCAATTCCCACCAGCTGAAAGGGTGCAGAAACTACTACAAGATTTAATGGAAAAGATTTGAGTTGTTGTTTACCTGAGAATTTCTGGCATTTGATGCAAGACCTGACTTCCCTGCAGACATCAGTAAAAAAGGTAGGCCAGTAATACCCATCCCGAAGGATTTTGTGGGATGTGGTCTTCCAAAAATGATGACCCCCGCAGAAACTGCTATGAAAATCAAACATCACTTTCTGTTCTTGCAATGGGTCCAGACATCTTAGTAATATCCCCAGAGGGTCTCTCCAATACATGGCTCGGTCAATGAGGCAATATTTGACCGCTTTGAGCTTCAAAGCCCTGGCCCTACTCTTTCCCAGTCCATCAGGGGGCTTTAATTCCTGCAGGAATTACAAGATGTCTCTGTACCAGGGACAGGCTGCTAGTGGTATGGTGATCTGGGAATGATTGCTAGATGACTCAGCTTGCTCATTGATGCAGTTAATCTCTAGAGTTTTGTAATTGGATTCAGCCAACAACTTGGCCAAACCTTGCCCCTTTATCAATTTGGTGGGCTTGATATCTAGGTCAAATTCTAGGATCTTAGCTATCCATTTGCCCCTCTTACCATCTATGTCAAGCTGTATGAGAATGTCCTTCATAGAAGTGGAAGGGACATATGAAGTGATCTTCGAGTGCAAGACATAGATCCTGAAAGCTTTGAGAGCTTTCACCAATGCATAGGCCTGCTTTTCCATGATCTCATATTTTAGCTCAACATCTCTCAGTGCCTTGCTGAAGAAGGCAATGGGCTGCTCTCGCCCTTGATCGTTTCTCTGCAATAGGACTGCTGCTATTGAGTCGTCAGAAGCAAATGAGAAAATCAGGAAATCTTTAGAATAATTGGGACTGATCAACACAGGTGCCTCAGTTAATGCTTTCTTTATCTGGGCAAAAGATCCCCTGGATTTAGCAGTCCACTTTATTTCATGGCCCTTCCTGAGCATGGCTGTGATATGATTTACTAGCTCAGCGAAGTTTGAGATGAATCTCCTCAGAAAATTAATCTTCCCCAAAAATGCCTGAACTTCCTTCTTGGACCAGGGAAGTGACAGGGCATGAATCGCTTCTACCCTACCCGGGTCAATCCTTATTCCTTCTGCTGACACTATGTGACCTAACAACTTCCCCTCCTGCATAGCAAATAGTGATTTCTTGGGATTTAATGATAGGCCATACCTCTGACATTTCAGGAAGACTCTTTTTAAGTGACAACAATGTTCTTTATCAGTCTTAGAGAAGACTGTGATATCATCCAGATATATCACCACAAACTGGTCCTTCTCCCCGATGAAGGCTATGTACATGGCTTGCTGAAACGTTGCTCCTTCATTCATCAGTCCGAAAGGCATTTTGGCATACATGAATGTGCCCCAAGGAGTGATGAAGGCTGTTTTTTCTCTGTCTTCAAGCATGACTGATATCTGATTATATCTAGAGAAACCATCAATCATGGATATCCTAGACGCACCAGTGACCCTCTGTAAAATGTGTTCCATGTTGGACAAGGGATAATTGTCCTTCCTCGAACTTCTGTTCAGATTCCTGAAATCGACACAGAGTTTGATTTCTCCACTTTTCTTTCTCACCGGGACCAAATTGGCCACCCATTCAGAATATCTCAAGGGGACAATGATCTGGGCATCCAACAACTTCTTTACCTCCCTCTCCATGACAAGCAGCAACATGGGATTTATCTGTCTTAGCTTCTGCTTGAAAGGCTTAGCCTCCTCTTTTAGTGGGATCTTATGCTCGATGACTGATGTGTCATACGTTTCGAGGTCTTTGTAGGTCCATGCGAACACATCAGCAAACTCCCTCAACAACTTGATATACTCGATCCTCTGCCCCTCGGTCAAACTTCTTAACAGCTTGACAAACTTTGGTTCCTCAGGTGTGCCTATGTTGCATTCAGCTATTTCATCATCATCACCTGAAACCTTACCTTTTACTGCCACATCATTCCCGTCGAACAATCTTTCTAACGGGATCAGTCCTCTCGGAATGTGATTTCCCGGTAGCTGAATGATCTGGTGATCGGAAATCCTATTCAAAAATTCCTCAGGGTGATGGTCGTCTTCCTCTTCAGGATCCTCATCTATGCGCATTGTGGAAAAGTCATCAATGGACTGGAGAAATTTCTCAATTTCTTGATCATCTTCAAATACCCTCCAGTGTTTGACATTGTCTGGTATAGAAGGTATGTATTTTATTTCCACATCGGACCTGGCAGTGGGCGGTGTAGCAACTTCGAGCACACTAGCTGTGAAAGCTAAACAGTCGGTCGAGGCATTTTCCTCCCTTGGAATGTAAGAAATATTAAAGGCTAGGAAGGAATCCTCAATGAGATCCCATACCTCATTCCTGTAATTCCTGAGCCGAGGATGCTTAGTCTGATAAACATTTTTTACCTGCTGGACAATCAGTTCTGCATCACCAAACACAACCACCTCCTTGATTCCCATTTCTTTTGCAGCTCTTAATCCTAGAACCAGAGCTTCATACTCTACCACGTTATTGGTGACCTCGAATTCCAGCCTGTATGACAGAGAAATGGTCTCATGACAAGGTGATATAAATATCACTCTGGCACCGGCACCCATACTGGAGGAAGCTCCATCAAAGAACATCTTCCAAACAGAGAAAGTTGGAGGGGAGGTCTCCTGATTGAGGATGGGCTGCTTTCTGATCTGCAAAGAAGCTTCAGGGGCATGGGCGAGCTGTAGCAAACTGGAGCCTAAATCAATGTCCAAGGCATATATGGGATGATTGGTAGGGTTGGCCTCATCAATGACAATGTAGGCTAGTTGGGCTTCTCTATATAATCTTCTATGTTCCCCCCCAAAGACTAGAACGATGGCATATGTGAGGTCCATCTACAAGGTTCCCCCTAGTCTCCTTATCCAGGATCTTGACAACAACATGCCAAACTTGGGGGGAACATCATCTACCACAATATCCATGACCATACTCTTCATGGGTAGCTGAAACATAGAGACTACTAGGTCCTTAATCACTCCCAAACACTGGACCCTCCTGGAGTCGAAAGAATAGAGGTCATGATAAGCTCGGGTGACTTCTAGTCCTAACTCCTCCAAGACAACTTTGGGCATGAGGTTGTGGGAGGCCCCTGAGTCCATAAGGCAGTTATGTAGTACCTTGTCATGTATGTTCAGGGAGGTGTAGAAGGGAGGGGATGAATCATCTCTGTCTTCTACCATGGGACCTAGGACAACTGCAGGCCTTTCATCTTGGAGGTTTATGAAGTCTGTGGAAGGGCTTGAGGCTTCGGATTTCAATAAGTTAGAGAAGTGTTTTTTGAATTCCCCATGTTTAATTAACTCAGTGAGGGGCACATGGATTCTGATCTTTTGAATCTCATGCTCGAAATTAAAAAAGGATGTAAACTTTGGATTTTCTCTCATTTCGAGAACATGACTATGGATAATGGGGGAGAAAGGTTGAGCCTTCTTACCTCTATCTGCTACTTCATCAGCAGGTTTCTTTATTTTGGTGGATGGCTCAGGAACGTCAGGTGCTACTGCTCTTTTGTCAGACCTCAGATTGTATCTGCCTCGACCACCACTAGCTTTGTCTCCCTTGCTCAATTCATTCAGTTGGCCATCCATGAGAGACTCTTCATAAGCTGACTGGGTCATATGAGGGAAAGGGGGAGTGAATTCTACACTGTGGATTTTAGGCTCAGGCTCGTCTGCTTCCCCTTCTTCTTCATCAACCACAAAATTGTTTTGGAAGGGAACCTGAATTTTTTGGTCATCTCTGTCTCTTTCCTTCTCTCTGTGCATGGTTGGAGGAGCAAAATTATTTGTTCTTTTGAAACCTCCTCTATTCTCAGTGGTCTGAGGGCCCTTATACATTTGTTTCCTTTCCACCTTCAATCTCTCCACCTCTTCTTTGAGGCGGTTCATAACTCGGGTCAGCTCATTTACTTGAGGGTGAGGAAGTGATGCGCCGGAAGTTGAGGCTTCTGAATTTTCTTTTCTTCTATCTGTGTCGGCCTAGCTCCTTAGTCTGTCAGCTGCCAACATGTTGGATTCCACCTCTATAGCTACATCTTGCATCTAAGCCAAAGAGGTGGCTCTTCTTTCCCTTAACACGAGACAAAAATCAGGGTCAAATGTGCTAGCAGAGGCCTCTGAGGGCTTAATCTCTGCAGGAATCTTGTTATACATTTTATTAAACCTTTTGGAGAAGTCTGAGACAGACTCTCCTTGCATCTTCTTCAGAGACCCAAACTCTGTCATATAATACATATAATATTTTCTGTCTCCCCACTGCCTCAGGAAAACATCATCCAAGGCTTCAATGCCAGCAATAGATCCAGGGGCTAGTCCTCGGAACCATTTCCTCACCTCCCCATCAAGGGTCTGGACAAAGACTCTCATCCAGACATCTTCACTCTCAATATTCAGGTTGTCTGCATAGCTGTAAAAGGCAGCTAGGTTCTCTTCAACAGTTACATCTCCCTCCCCACTAAACTTGGGCATGTATTTCAAATAGTCTCCAGCAGGGAGAGGGTTCAGAGGCTAGGGTAGAATCAAAGGAGCATATCTGGCAGCAAATATGGCATCCATTCTGTTCGGAGGGGGATTAACACCAGCCATAGGGGTATTAGGTAGAGGAGAACTCAGAGGAGAAGGAGTATGAACGAGAGATGTGGGAACGAAGATCCTTGGAGGAGACAACGGAGAAAACAGAGAGACGACGAAGGGACCTGAGTGTGCAGACGCTTCTCTCTGTGCAGCAATAGCAACGAAAAGAGGGGTGGTGAAATATTCAGAAGTTCGAGGTCTGTGATAAGGAAAGACCTCCAGGGAGGAGGGAGTGACAAGGATTTCTCTTTCTGATACCAGACCAGGAGGAGAAAACTCAGCAGGAACAGTACCGAAATTTAGAGAATGGGGGACCCCGGAAGAAGGACGACTAGGAAGCTGCGAATAAGAAAATGGAGTTCTCACAGAAGGGGAGGGTGTATTACCTTTTTCGGCGATAGAAAATTCTCTCGCAGAGATCTTTCCCTTTCTGCGCACTGCTTCCGCATCAGCTTCTGGTGCGGCTAAAGGCAAGTGTGGGTTAGACCTCGTGTGTCTGCCTCTTGAAGCCACAGTTGATAGAGCAGGTTCTTCCCAGTGGAGTCATCACAATGGAGTCGCCAGGTGCACAGTAGCAATCTTCAAGTTCTGATATCTGATGCACCTTCAGAATCAGTTGATCTTTGTCGTTCAATCCCGGGGAAAATATTCAACTTCGTCCCCGGCAGGAGCAGAGCCCGACGCCCATCAATTTAATGTCACGATTTGCTTTAAAGAGGTGACCAAATGGAGGAAAACTCGAGGGGATATCAATCTAACTCAGGGACTGAGTCTAGTAAATATGGTGACAAAGGAGGTCTTGATCTAACTTCAGCCAGTGGGTTGATAAAGGGTGAGCAGGTGGAAGACTTGGTGAGAAAAATGGGCAAACAACTTTGGGCAACAGGCTTATGGCTATTTGCAGAAGAAAGACACTGAGAAAGATCCTCTTGGATTCAGGGTCTCAAGAAGTTGAGGAGGACTCGACTGGATCCTCCAATTCCAAGTCACTCAGCGCTGAAAAAATCATAAGAACTGGTTAGACATATTATAACTGCTACAGTGATCCTACCAACATCATCCTATAACAGATATAGCTCGACTGGATCCTCCAATTCCGAGCAATTCTAACACAGTGGAACAAAGATGTAAAAGAGACTGGCATTCATCAGGCAAGAAGTCTCAAGAGTGCATACATAACCAGAGTATCAGTTCTTCATTAAAGATTTACAACCGGGAGCTAAGCTCAACCATCGATAGATACAAAAATGGCGAAAACGCCTACATATACTCAAACTAACAATAGCAACAAAATTGAAACGTAGCATTGAAAGCTTTGCGTCTGCATGGCTTCTGACAACACGGAGCTGCAATCTTTGAATGGTCGTGCAACCTATGGCAGACGCAATCGATCCCCTGTCAGTTTATTCGGCGAATCGACGTGTCTTTAATTCAATGCAGGACTTCCCATTATGGCGGAGAAGATGTCTAACCACCACCAACCACTTCAATAACTGCTTCTTGGGATTGAAAACGACCTGGCCAACTCAACATTTTGGGATATGGAAGACTTCTCGCACTGCCACCTGGAATAACTGAAGGGTTTGAAGGACGGGTATGGAGGCCAACGCGGGAAGTGAGGTATAGCTATGGAATGACGGGGCCCCAATCACAAGGACAAAGAAAAGAACGATGAGAGGTGAGAGAGGTGGTGGGGGGATGACATAAGTCATAAGGGATATACACAGAGACAGCGGGAGAATAGACGTGGCAAGTTTAATGCAGTGAAAGGCTGACATGGAGGGAAAAGGATACGTGGCAAGTGATAAATGGATGATGAGACGAGGGAAAGGCCATCTGGAAGTGTGAGAGAGGGGTGAACGGTGACACATGGCGGCAAGGGAAAGGTGGACAGGGAGATGTCATGACCAAAATATGGCCCACACGGGTTAACGTCAGGGCAGCTGAGAAGGTCGGGGCCGCGCTTGAGCCGTTGATCCGGGCTCCTCGATCGTGGCCGTCGAAAAACTGCATCCACGATTCCGGACCCCCCCCCTCCGCTTAAAGGTAGAAAGGCGGGGGGGGGTCCAAAATTTCTTTCATCGCCGTTGATCCGAGCGCACTAATCTGAGCCATTGGAGAGGTNCCCCCCCCCCCCCCCCCCGCTTAAAGATCGAAAGGCAATGGGGGTCCGGAATTTGCTATGCGCCGTCGATCTAGGCGTGCAAAATCCAGCCATCCAAAAGTGAGCCATGTTTAATGCATATGCGCTTGCACCCAAAACTTAGGATAAGTTTGTTTTGACCCACTCTTTTGCAATTCAACCCCTTAGCAAGAAATATCGTTAACAAATCCCAACCTTTCTCTAAATTCTATAAGAACCAAGAGAAATACTACCAAACTTCTTATGAATACTTGGCTTCTCCTTCTCATCCCACAAGAGTACAAGATCTTATTATTCAAGTTATCTCTATAGTTCTTTATGATCAAATAACACTTTTATTTTATCTTATTTATTACCATTTGATCAAAAACATGTCTTCTAGCCTAATCCAATTTTAAGAGTTGATCAATCCTTCCTTTCAAACATTCTCTTCAAGATGAATTCAATGGTCAAAATCAAAGATATCTTATGAACAATATATTATTCCTAATTCCACTCATCATGATTTTCTTTGTCATTCTTGTGCAACTGGAGGTCTTTCCTACCTCCAATTATAATTTTGGCTAAATCTTTCCCTTTTTTCTCTGTATCATATTCTTGACACTTTGTTTGTACTAGGGCATAGGTTTTATTATCATCTTAATTCTTGGGTATAAATACAACATCAATACTATCTTCAGATGCAAATTGAGGAATGGAAAAGTCTTTAGAATAATCAATATTAGTGGAAACCAGTGAAGGAATGATAGATTCTTTAATATATTCATAAGTTTTACTACAATGGTATTCTTTTCTTGTAGTTAAGAAATTCATGACAATTTATAGTTGTTCAAATTCATCATCACTCCAATCTAATTCATTCAAAGGGACACTAGGATCCTCTACTCGGTGTCTCACAATGGTCTTCCTATACATAGTTACAAAAGTTCCATCATTGGATAGTACAATTGCATAATACAATTCCATTGGATACTACCACCTAATGTTCCATCCCATTTTCTAGACAATAAAATTACCCAAGCATCAATCACAACTATCACAACAACATCCATTAAGATGGAGATATTGGGACACATAGCTAGGTAAACCCAAATATATTAAATCAAGCTACATACCTTGATCAGTTTTGAATCAATCCCACATGTATTCATGTATGGCCTTGTTGTTTTCAACTATAATTAATTCATGCCATTTAAAGTCATCACATTGGTGGAAACCCTATAATATAACATACAATTATGAAGGAGACTATTCACTACCAAGGAAATAAAGAAAGGTGCATGACCTCCATTATTTCTATCATAATCCATACTTTCCAATACAATAGGGGGGTCTTTAGGTTCCCTAATAATGTATTTAATCACTTTATCCATTTGTGATGGCATATTTATTAATTCAGAGAGAGGCATAGTAACCTTGGTATTTTCTGAAACACTTGTCACATCAACATTCAATTGTAAACCATCAATGTTACATGATGTTGATGGAGAAGTAGGGTTGTTGTCCAAAGGTAAATGGTAACTAGTACAATTTCTATGAGGAGATTGAAATTCATCAAGTTGAGAAGATTCAGGTGCTTTGTTTCTTCTATAATATTGAAAGTACTTCCATTTACTAAGATTTTCCTTGGCTTCTTAATCCATGAAGTTCAACATTTATAACCTATCTATCCTAGCATAATCCCTACTCCTCATGTTGATTTTCTACAATTTCTCACTTGTAAAAGTGTAGGTTTCTATTGGATATGATAGATAGGATCCATATCTTCAAATAAATTCATACATTCATCACTATTATGATCTTCATGTCCCTAATGGACTTGATTTATAGGGAATTCCCATTTACTGTGAAACCCATTGCAAGGCAAGCTCCAAGAGATCTCTGCCTGTTTAATCATATTAGAAGGGGTAAGGGAATTAGGAACACTTTTCTTGGGAGGAGTTATATTCTTATTCCATACTTGATTTCATCTAGGTCATTTATTTTTATTATGTTGAGGTCTAGGACGATGATTTTGAGGTTGACCTTTTTCCCTTTAAAACATTATTAACCTATCCATGATATTGTCTTGGGAGTGGAAAATCTTGGTTGTCATATGGTCAACTTTTTTGGGAGGGCCATCACTACATCGGGAATAGGATCAAATTTATTCATAGCCTTAGGTTTTCTCTTGGCCTTATCTCTTGGCACAGTAAAAGGTTCTACCATGGAAGCTAACATATTCTCTTCAATCTTGGTAACCCATTATTTAGCTTATTCAAGGTTTTTTGGGAATTTGTCTTTTAACATGAAACCAAATCATACATCAAGTGCACTGGTATATTGTAAGAGGATGTAAGGTACCATATTTTATTATGTAGAGCATAATTTTTTTTTTATAACAATTATCAATGGAAAGAGAAAAATATAGATCACAATGACACAATTGATTCTAGAAATCCTACCTTTATTATGTCGATAGACAAGTTCACTTTCCTCGTCAAGGGGGAAACCTCCAGAAGAGCATAGCTCAAGTAAAAAATGATTTTGAAGAAAAAACGTTTCCATGATTTATACTCCTATTTATACTATTTCAATATTCTAGAGAACATTATAGAAGAATATTTTTCTAAAAGAAAAACCTTATAATAAGTCTCCTTACATTAGACATATTCACATTATTAAATAGGAACTATTTACTAATGTGGGCCTTCATTACATAGAGAACATATTATTCTATCTGTTTGAGGGGTTAGGGAGGTTATGACCTTAACATGCCTCCCCCGCNCCATGTCTTGAAGGCTTGATATGTGGAAATTGTTGTAGAATGGAAACAAGCTCCCATGTGGCATCCTCTAGTTGTGTTTCCTTCCATTGAACTAAAACTTCCTTGATTGTATTTTGATGGAGACAAAGATCACGGTGATCCAAGACCTCTTGGGGATGCAACCAAATAGATCCTTCTTCATCCAACCTAGGGAAACTAGTTTGAGTCTCACACTTGATTTCAATCATTTTCTTCAAGTAAGAAACATGAAAAATAGTACAAAAATTAGAGTGACTAAAGAGAGATAACTTGTAGGCCATAGGCCCCATGCACTTGAGAATTGTATAAGGGATATAACACTTGGGAGTAATTTTATGACAATGATCTACTTTGAGGGATGTTTTCTTATAAGGTTGTAGATGAAGAAACACTTGGTTGCCTTTGGTAAATTGGCATTTTGAATGACCATGATGAGATTGTTTCAAATACAATTATGATCCATGAACAAATTATCTTTAAGGGTAGAGCGAATGGAATCCTAGATTGTAAGGGTGTTATTTACCTATTTGACCTTGGAGACACTAGGAAGGTAGGAGAATACAAAAGGTGGCTTTTGACCATAGACCGCTTCAAAGGGAGACATGCGAGTGGCAACATAGTAAGATGTGTTTCACCACCATTCAACTAGTGGTAACAATTGATCCCATGGAGTTTGTCTGTCAGACAAAAAACACCTCAAATATGTTTCAAAGAACTTGTTGACAACTTAATTTTGATGATAACTCTAGGGATGATAGGTTGATTTGAGAGACAATAGGGTTCCTTGGATCTTAAACAATTATTTCCAAAAGTTGTTGGTGAAGGTTGGACCACGTTCGGAGACAATAGAGTGGGGAATTACAAGAAGTTTGAAGATAATATCCATGCAAATTTGAGCCATGGTGGATGTTGTGAAAGGGTGTTGGAGGGCACAAAATGAGCATATTTGGAAATGCGATCAACTACAACCATAATGATTTATTTATTTCCATATTTGGGTAATATGAAAATGAATTCCATAGAAGTATTTGTCCATATAGAAGGTGGAATAGGGAGAGGTTGGAGTGTGCCTGAATTTTCACTGTTTCTCCCTTATTTTGTTGACAAGTATCACATTTAGCCACCTAAGTGTGGATTTCCTATTTCATGCCTTCCTATATTTTGTTTTTTATCCTTTCATACTTTTGTGAAAAATTGAATGCCCTAATGTTGTTTAAGCACAAAATTCAAATAGCACAATGAATTTAAGGTGAGACCATTTTCTTAAATACATGCGATATTTATAGCGAAGCTCCTCGTTTCGCCAAGAGTATCTCGAAGATGCATGAGCATTTTGTTGCAATTGTTTTATTAGGAGATATATTTTGGGACCTTAGAACCATTCCTAGTGAACCTCCTTTAACCAATATGATACAATGAAGGAGAGTGAGAAGAGGGACCCTTATTCTTCATATTTCCATGAAAGGGAATCAACAAACACATTTTATTTTCATTTCTTTTAAATGATATCATAATCATAAGCAAACATTTTGGTCAAACACATTTTTTTTCTCTTGGGATGAAATTCTTTGTTCCAAGAAATATTTGAGGTTACAATTATCCATTTTAATTTGGAAGAACTTCCCACACCAAAGATCCATTACATGTATAATAGAAAACATTTCCTTTTCATAGGTAGCTTTTCCAAAGTGTCTCTTAGATAGTTGTTTGCTAGTGAAATCCAAAGGCCTGCCATATTGCATGAGAACTCACTCAATTCCTTTCCCATAAGCATCACATTCTTCCCATAAGCATCAAATTCCATAACAAAATTATTAGTGAAGTCGGGTAGTTCTAGGAGAGGAGTTGTGCACATAGCCTCTTTCAAGGATTGGAAGGATTGATCAGTTGCTGGAGTCCAACTAAAAGCATTATTTTTAAGCAGATCAGTAAGGGGAGTTATATTTTTTCCATAATTATGAACAAACTATTGGAATTATTGTCATTTATGTGAAAGGATTAATGATGTCATTAATGTCATATTACGACACTACAATACACACACAATTTGCAAGATTTGTTTATATATATAGGTTTACAGGTATATTAAAAAAGGGGTGCATGTGAAAAAGTAAAAAGTGAAATGGTGGTTTCAACCCATGGGTTTGGGGTATTTTCCCATGGTTTGAAGTATTTTACCATGATATTTGGGGTATTTTCCCACAGTATTGTGAATTAGTTTTTTAATTAATGGACATGTCCCTTCATGGAGGGTTATGAAAAAGTATTAAAAGAGAAAGTATTGAGAGAAAGTGAGTGTATGAAAAATGGACGAACAAAGATTGAATATCACACCAAAAGAGAAGAGTTGTGAAATCCATTTCAGGTTAGCTTGGCATTTTCCCGATAACTTATTCTCTAGGACATTTCAGACCTTAAATTTTTGAAAATATGGAGGATAGATGTTGGTGTGTATTTGGTAAAAAATTTATGTGTTGGTTCTCTATACTTTTGGATAGATGCCCCGTATATGTTAGGGTTACTGAATGCTCCTGAAATTAGTTTCAAACAGACTATCTCGACACTTTCCCTATAACGTTTTTTTTGGGATGTTTCACACCCTGAAATTTCACAGAGATGGAGGAGATACATTTGTGTACATGTGGTAAACATTTCATATGCTGGTTCACTATAGTTTCAGATCTATGCCCTATAGAAGTTAGGTTTTTTCTAATGTTATTGAAAGCAATTTCAAACATGTTAGTTTGACATTTTCACTATAACTTATTTTCCAGGACACTTCATAGTATGAAATATTTACATAACAAAGGAGACATACATAAGTACCTCAGTTAAAATTTTTAGATGTTGGTTCTCTATATGTTCTAAGATATTCTCTATGGAAGTTAGGGTTTCTGAACAATCCTAAGATTAGTTTCAAATAGGTAAGTTTGGAATTTTACAACTTTTTTTTCGGGACTCTACAGATTTTCAAAATTTTACAGAACGTAGGAGACATATAGAAGTACATTAGGTAAGCATTTCATAATCATATATGAAAATTGGATACGTGCCATGTTGTACAATTTTTTTCTTAGGAAGAGGCCCAAAACAAAAAGATTTGGGAAGGTTTCCATTTGGAAATTCAAATTTTGGTCAGACTTGGTCAAGGAAGAAGTAGTGAGAAGAACTGGTGAAGGTAGAATAAGTGACTAGACCAGGTAAAGCAAGAAGCAACAAGTAGATATGTTGAAGGAAGAAATAGAAAGAAGACTCAATGAAGTTTGGTGCAACTCATAGATTGGTGTCTCTTGCTAAGTTGGTGGTTATATGTGTGGATTGATGTCTCTAGTAGATTGGTGTCTATGAAGATCTATAAGAGATTGGTGTATTTTTCTAAATTGGTGCTTAGCGGTGGGGATTGGTGTCTCCAGTATATTAGTGTGCATGGATTTCTGTAAGAGATTGGTATGTGTTGCTAATTTGGTGCTTAGTAGTAGGGATTGGTGATCCAAGTGGATATCGGTGGCCACCCACCTTTTCCAACTAGCTCAAAATAGTTTTCTAGCAATTTTGGTAATTTACTATTTTTAGCAGTTTTTAACATTCGGGGCCATTTTGAGGGCCTAAATGAAGGTTTTTCAGGATAGATCTTCTCAATGATAGCCAAAGTCTCCGATTGAGCCCCCAAAATGAATCTTCTTGACGATACATTTCCAACTAGATTTCGTGCACCCCAAACGGAGATCGCATGCCAAAGTTATGCCCCCTGGAAGTTGATACACCAAACTGCCCAAAACGGGGTCCACAAAATTGTTGTCTTTTCATCATTCGGGGTTAGGGTTTTAGATTTTATTTATGATAATAAGGTCTTTGGAGCCTCATTGTAAAATGGTCTTCATACAAATGTGAGTATCCATCACATCTCTTCTCAGAGATACACTTCCACCATTCTAGTGAGCCTTTCACTCTGTATTTTTACAGTCTTTGTACATTTTCGCTCATTAATAGAAAATTGTGTATTACTGTATATATGTGTTTATGGTTGCATCTATGATACCTTTCTATGATATTATTGGATTTCTGTGATATCTATGTATATCTATTTATTATATCTCCACTCTCATTTCATGCTGAAAATAATCTGGATCAATTGGTGTCTCCAGTATATTGGTGTCTATGAAGATATGTAAGAGTAGGTTGGTTCCTACCAGGATTTGTATCAGTGTGGGTTTGTGTCTTGAGTAGGTTTGTGCCTAACAGGATAGAGCCTCTAATTGATAGTGAAAGGCTCTGATTTAGCCCCCAAAATTAATCTCCTCGAAGATACCTTTCCAACAATCTTTCGTGCGCCCCAAATGGAGATCGTATGCCAAAGTTACACCCCCGGGAAGTCGATACACCAAACTACCTAAAACGGGGTCCACACAACTATTGGATTTTCATCTTCCAGGGTTAGAGTTTTGGATTTTATTTATGATAAAAGGGTCTTTGGAGCCTCATTGTAACATTGTATTCTTGTGAATGGGAGTAGCAGTCACATATCTTCTCAGAGATACACTGCCACCATTCTAGCGATCCTTTCACTTTGTATTTTTACAGCCTTTGTACATTTTCTCTCATTAATAGAAAATTGTCTATTATTATATCTTTATGTTTATGGTTGCATCTCTAATACATTTTTCTGATATTATTGGATATCCGCAATATCTTTGTACATCTATTTATTATATCTTCGCTCTCATTTCCTGCTGAAAATAATACGGATCAATTGGTGTCTCCAATATATTGGTGTCTATGAAGATATGTAAGAGTAGGTTTGTTCCTACCAGGATTTGTATCAGTGTGGGTTTGTGTCTCTAGTAGGTTGGTGCCTACCAGGATAGAGCTTCTTAATGATATCTAAAGGCTCTGATTGAGCCCCCAAAATGAATCTCCTCAAAGATACCTTTCCAACAAGCTTTCGTGCAACCCAAACAGAGATTGTATGCCAAAGTTATGCCCCTTGGAAGTTGATACACCAAACTACCCAAAACGGGGTCCACAAAACTGTTGGCTTTTCATCTTCCGGGGTTAAGGTTTTGGATTTTATTTATGATGAAAAGGTATTTGTAGCCTCATTGTAAAATCGTCTTCTTGTGAATGCAAGTAGCCATCACATCTCTTCTCAAAGATACACTGCCACCATTCTAGCGAGCCTTTCACTCTGTATTTTTACAGTCTTTGAACATTTTCGCTCATTAATATAAAATTGTGTATTACTGTATCTTTTTGTTTATGTTTGCATCTCTGATACATTTATATGATATTATTGGATATCTGCAATATCTATGTACATCTATTTATTATATCTTCGCTCTCATTTCGTGTTGAAAATAATACGGATCAATTGGTGTCTATGAAGATATGTAAGAGTAGGTTGGTTCCTACCAGTATTTGTATCAATGTGGGTTCGTGTCTTGAGTACGTTGGTTCCTACAAAGAATTATAAAGAGAATTTTTGTGTTTTTCTCCTAAAATGTTTTCCATGTAAAACTTGTGTTCCATGTTTCACAGTTAATAGATCTCATATGTGATTATTTTACTATGGTTGATGAATGTTTAAAAAAGTAAAAAATTGTCTTATACTAGTTCGCACTCCCCTCTCTGAGTATATGTGTGTTCTCAACACAAATTGGCGATAATATCTCGTTAAACCCAAGAAACCTCTCAAACATTTAAGATTTTTAGGATGGTGTTATACCACAATTTTCCACATCATCTGCATTTGTGAGATGGCTCAATCATTTTCCCTAGATTGCAAATATAAATCCTATCCTCTTGCATCAAATTCATCTAAAAAAATTTATTTTTATTTCCATCTATGGGTCATCAATGTCCAACTAGAAAATGTTTGTGCTTTCCCAGTGTGCAACTCGCATATGCCCTCAAAAAATGTGAAAAAAATTAATTCCACTTTTTCAGGTGGGTTTTGCAGTTAGGCTCGTTCCCACACTCCATTGATCCTGTAAAAAACAGAATTCAACGAACTCACCCCCTTGAGGATGGTATAAAGGCACCTTTGAGGTCATATATTAGAAGGACAACCAAGGTGCAAAGTTATGTTGTTCAGTCTACAAGATTCCCTATTTCCCTTCATCTTGTGAGTAGCATGCCCTTGTTTTGGAACTTTATTTCTAGTACTCCTTCTTCTCCCTTATATTACCATAGGGTGTGTCACTGGACAACTGGTTTGGACAATTGGTTGTCAATGATGTCAACCATTGGAGCCTTCAAGATACCCCAGAGTTGTGTTCGATATTCATGGTAATTTAGTTGTTATTGATGTCAACATATGTGATGGGTGCATTTGATGAAGTATACATGAAGCCCCGAAGGTGTGAGATACATTTTTGATGCATGATATGGTGAGTTACATGGTTGATGCATGATATGGTACAGGTTGATACATGGTACATGTTGGTACAAGTTTTGGTAAATGGTTGAGACACATATTTTGTGATGGTATATTGGTGATCCTAGTACATGATTGGTAGAGGCATGTGTTAGTGATGCTTGAGCATCTGGTTGAAAGGTTTTCTTGGTGATTGTGGATCCGGTTTCTTTGATGTTGAGTATCAGTGACAGTGATAGGTTGGACAGGTTGAACAATGACATGTTGACAATGACAGGTTGATGTGATAGGTTGGATACAATGAGAGGTTGGATATAGTGATAGGTTTGATATAGTGGCAGGTTGATAGTGATAGTTTGATAGTGGTAGTGACAATTTGGTATACACTTATACCTCAACGAGGAAATATGGGGCAAGGAAAGGGGGTTGTAGCCTTCTTCTAGTTGGTACTGGAGAACATAGGGAGTTGGATCTTCCTTCAAATTGGAGCTTGAGAATCATGGGGTTGTAGCCTCCTTCTGGTTGGATCCATAGAATTCAAGAAGTTGTAGCTCCCTTTAGGTTGGGTCCTGTAAATAGGGGGTTGTATCCTTCTTCTAGTTGTAGCTGGAGAATTGGAAATTTGGTGTTTCCAATGAATGTGTTCTTGAATATATATAACAAAGAATGTCGTGTTTTCTCCATTTGGGTTTCCATGTAAATTATGGTGTACTGTGTATTCGATGTGATGTTAATTATGATTATATGCTCGTGATATATTGTATGCAATCATAGATGATACATTGATGATATATTGTTGATAAATTTGAAGTTTAGATATTGTGGTTAAAAGTGGTAAAAGTTTTCATACTTAAGGGTGAAATCATGAAGATGGGTGTCTATTTTTCTTGTTTTATGAAAAAAAAAACTATATTTTCTCAAGTTCATTAACTTCCGGTATACAAAAGTATTATTTTATTTAGAATTTCACTTTACAGTAAAAACAAAATTTGTGAATAATTTTTTTAGCTTTCTACTGACTATTTTTAAAATTATTTTTATTGAGATTTGATATGTCAATCTGGCAATTGTTTCATAGCATGTTCCTTAAAAATGAAAGGAATGATAATGAGTTATGTTTTCCCAAACCAATATATATATATATATATATATATATATATATATATATATATATATATATATATATATATATATAATTATTAAACTTTTGTTTTCAACAAATTAAATATACTGCAACAATCTACGGAGACTCTATCTTCTTATGACTATAATTTTGAATCTAACAGATGAATGTTATAATTTCTAGAACTTTTTGAAGTTGACCAACCTAAAACAGTTGCAGATTTTAAACAAATGTTTTCCCCCACCTTGTATCTATCTTAATTTGTACTTAAAATTAAAATCTAAAAATACCCTTTTGAAGAGAACAATTTAAGGATTGTGAATATAATTTTTTCTAAATTCTCCACTGTGTATTTTTCGAGATATGGATATTTCATTTCACTTGATCATAATGTCACCTGAAAATATTATGCAGTGATTTTTTTATAAAATTAAATAAAACTAGATCAAAATAATGAAAATGAAAACACATTATATCCATACAAAGAAGGTTCAATTTTGCAAATACTGATATTAAATTTCAAATCTAGAATCTGAGTATTTGCAGGACTCTGCAACCTCAAAAGTGCAAGGAAGTTGGAGTGAATTATCAGGTTCTTGCAAATAGTCCCATTCACAGGTTTTCAGCTAAAATAATCTTTCGGTCAAAAAGTATTTTGTTTCGGCTAAAAGATATTTTACTAATGGAATCTGTAAAACATAATCGAATTCCTAGTTTTTCTGCCGAACATTATGTTTTGGGCCGAAAGATCGGTGAGAGAATTTTGTTGGTTGGAAAAAAATGAAGGGACACATCGTTTCATTTCAATTGGCACCAAATCTTATAAATATGATTTCAGCCAAACCAATTTAACAAAATTCACACTCTCGTTTCATGGTTTTTCATATGTGGAGACCCTAAGAAAAACTTTGAATCATTTTTTTAATTTTTTGTTTTTTTGAACAAGGTGGCTATTGGCATAGAGGCAGACCCAAGGTTCATATCTAACAGCCCACCAATAAGCCCTAACTACTAGCCCTTTCAACGACACCTGCGAAGCAGATGCAGTCTCACTCGAGGTAGCAATAGAGGGTTGCAGGACACATGTGTCTACAATGAAAGGAAATGCAAGTGGATTCAAAGGAGAAACACACACAAAGATCTAGTTACTATTTATATCCTTTAGGCCAATTGCACGAGTTATGTCTCAAATCTAACACAATAATGCAATAATAGAATAACAGAAAGAAAAATAACATAACATCAATCACAAAAAACAACAAGATATCCATGGTTGACCCTCTCCCTAGGGATACGTCAACAAAACTATGTTTCTTGATATATTATATGAAAAAATACAGTTCTATCTACACTCTTAGCTTTCATATCTCTCTCTCCCCTCTATCCCCCCTCCCTGCGCACCTAGTTGCATGGTTGATCTTTGCACCCAACTGAAGATCTTTACAATACAAAATGCTCTCACATGAAACACTTATCTCTCTCAATACACAATAGTATCAACAACAATAATCATCAACACAACGAAAACAAACCATCCCAGGTCC
Organism: Picea engelmannii; assembly: GCA_009831015.1. Taxonomy (NCBI): domain Eukaryota; kingdom Viridiplantae; phylum Streptophyta; class Pinopsida; order Pinales; family Pinaceae; genus Picea; species Picea engelmannii. Next base: position 459,991 of record ML779612.1, on the reverse strand, counting down.
TCTAGACCTTTATTTATACATTACAATGACCGACATCTAGGTGTCAAAACCCTAGATACAAAACCCTAAGTGTCTAACACCATAGGTCAACTTGACCTGTACTTCCTGGGATTCGCCAGCCTGTCTTTCCTTCTTTTTCGCGAGGTGCTCCAAATCACTTGTTGACATCTTTTTCGGCTTGTTGATTTGTCCACGATCCATATTCCTTGATGATATGACTTCCTATATATTCTCATTCAACGGATCATTTTCCCTTACTTCACTCCTTCTTTTATGCTTCTTTGACCACTTTGACCCAATATCAATCAATGTGTCTTCCGCGCAGTTCGTACTTCGTATTTTTTCTTCCTTTTTCTTTGTTTTCTTCCTTAATCCATAACCAAGGGCCAACTGCCCCCCAACACTCACATGTGACTCGTCCCGAGGCACTACAGGTATGAACCTTCTATTTTACTTCGAATTCAGACTTTGTAGAGTAGCTTATGCTTTCTTCCCTGTCCCTCTCTTCCCTGTGCTGATTGTTTTTTCTGTGTCTAGTACCCATTTTCAACTACACCTGGTACCTAGAACCTTCTTCTTATTCTTTTAATAAAAGCTACGAGGAAGCTGGTTGTCATAATACAATTTCAACTGGCTCCCATTCACTAAACCTTCCTTCCATTCCCCATTCAAAGTCTTCAACCGCACAACTCCTCCTTCTGTAACATAGGAAAACTCATATGTCCCAAGCCAATGTGTCTTGAACTTCCTTGGATGCTTCATGAACTTGCTGTCGTATACTAATACCAAATCTTCTTGCTTGAATGATTTCATATTGATATGCCTGTCATGATAGGCCTTTTCTCGTTCCTTCTGTACTTGCTGATGAAATCCTGCAATAAGTGTATCTTCTTCTAGTTCTACCAACTGCGCGAGCCTCTCTTAAACAACTCCAGTGTCATCTATATCTATAAATGATGAAATTTTTAAGCTAGGAACTAAGTATTCCATAGGTACGACTTCTTCTATAACATAAACCAACTTAAAGGGAGTCTTCATTGTCATCTTATTGCAAGTGGTTCTATAGGCCCATAATACTGTTGGTACTCTCAAATCCCAATCATCTATGTTTACACTACAAATCTTTGTCAACGTTGTCTCCAAGATCATATTGAAAGCTTTGACTATACCATTCGCATGTGGGTTGTATGGGGTGATCTTCTGATGGTGAACTTCAAATTCCTGATTCAAGGCTTCAATAGTATTATTAATAAATTGTGTACCTTGATCACTCATAAGGATCTTCAGGCATCCAGATCTGGTTATGCTATCATCAAATATGAATCGCCCAAATCTAGCTACACTACAGTCCTTGACTTATCTTGCTTCTTCCCATTTGGTCAAATATCATGTTGCAGTGATTATGTATCGATCTCCTGTGCACTTCCATGGTGGGTTGATAGGTCCCACACAATCAATGGCCCATTTCTCAAATGCCTTTAAGGTCAGCTAGGGTTCTAAAGGCATATCATCCCTTCTATAAGGTTTCCCAACTCTCTGGCATACATCGCAGGCTTTTTAGTATTCCTTAGCATCTTTTTGCAAAGTGGGCCACCAAAGGCTAGCTCTAAGAACCTTCTGCATTGTTTCTTTTCCTGCATAGTGTCCTCCTGTGATGCCTTCATGTGCATCTTCCAGAATCAATGGTCTGTCTACCTCCATAACTCATCTCTTCATGATCTCATCAAGTCTCATCTTATAAACCTGTCCAACTATAAGTGAAAAGTTTGTAGCTTGAAATACCAACTGTTTCTTTTGAATGATTGTATATTCGCGAGGTGCCATTCCTGTTGATAGGAATTGGACTATCTCAAAGAAGTGATCATCAACCTTTCTGATGGCCATCAAATTTGGATCTGGTAGTGTATCCTCCAAGATAATAGGTTCCTCTCCATGTTATAATATGGACAAGTGATCATGTCCCTTGTTCATTCTTCATGGCTTGACCACGATCTCGAAATCATATTCCTGGAATAACAAAAGCTATCTGCATATTATTCCCCCCAACACTGGCTTGTTGACTAGGTATTTCAATGCAGAGTGATCAATGAACATATTAAATTGTCCTCCCAACAAGTAGTGGTGAAACTTCTGCAGTGCATATACCATGGCTAAACCTTCTCTCTCAGTGGTAGTGTAATTTATCTCATCTGTAGAGAGCTTCCTGCTAGAAAAGGATAACAGATGGTAAATATATCCTGCTTCTAGTTGTGCTAACACTTCTCCTAGTGCAATATATGAAGCATCGACGTGCACATGAAATTCCCTTCTCCAATCTCGGAAAACTAGAATGGGTGCAGTGACCATTTTCTGTTTCAGTGTGTCGAAGCTCTGTTGACATTCCTATGACCATTGGAACTAACAATATTTCTTTAATAACTTCTCCATAGGTTATGTTATATGTACATATCCCTTAATGAACTTCCTATAGTATCCATTATGTCCTAGTGTAGTGTGAAACTATCTAACTGAAGAATGGGGGGTAGATCAACAATGATGGAAATCTTGGCAGGATCTACCAACAACCCCTTCTTACACACAATATGGCCTAGCAACACTCCAAAGGGTGGAAGGAAGATGCACTTCTTCAGGTTTAGGGAAATCTGACATTGCCTGCACTTATCCAACATTAGTATTAAACATTCAATATGATTTTTCCATAAGCTAAAAATAGTCAAATCATCAAAATATGCTTCCAGAAATTTATGTAAAAACTCCTTGAATGCTTTGACCACTGCCCTTGAAAAGATGGTTGGTGCATTCTTTAGTCCGAAGGGCATCACTTTGTACTGATAGGATCCCCATTATTTTGAAAATGTGGTCTTATGGCGATCTTCTTTGGCAATCTTGATCTGGTGATAGACTGAAAATCCATCTGTGAAGGAGTAAACTTCCTATCCTCCCACATTATCTAACACTTCGTTAATAAAAAATGTAGGGAATGGATCATGTAAACGTGAATCATTCAGTTTCCTCAAGTCTACAAATATTCTTATATCTCTTTTATTTTTATCTTGGACCACCATAGGGCTAATCCATTCTAACTCTTCAATAGGTTCTATGGTTCCTGCCTCCAACATTATGTCTAATTCAATCTTGACTTTCTTCTTATATTTGGGATTCATTCTGTAAGGTCTCTTCTTAACTGGCCTTGCATCTGGTTTCAAGGGGATCTTCATATCTCCCATGGGCCCTTTAATTCCCTTCATGTAAGTAAAATTGGTTGGAAACAAGTCCTGATACACATGCAGTAGTTCTATGATATTGTCAATAGTGGCATCATCCCAATAATCTCCAATGTTTGAGAGCTTAGGTGCTTTCTCTGTTCCAATATTAACTTTCTTGATTTTGATTGGTTGTCCAATAAAAGGTAGTTCAACTCCTGGTCCTTCTACATATCTCTGTACTTCTGTCTTTGCGATGTTCACATTCCTAGGATCATCATCTTCATTAGAATTTATATTGTAAAAGCCTTCCAATTTCTGAAGAGGTGCACTCCATTCATCCTCTTCTTGCTCAAGAGGGAGGTTAGATGCCTCCTCAAAGACTTTATGTCTTACAAATTGTAAATCTTGATATACTGAGGGGTACTGACTATAAAATAAAAATGTAGCTACAAATTTCTGAGTCATACCATACCAATCTGAAGTGGTGAGTCACAGTTCTGCTTGAAGATACCAATTAATAAGCATTGTGTCCGATGTGTTGATGAATTTATGCACTCACTATTCTTTAGGGATGCTGCTCCAGGCATCCTCACAACTTCGCACATGGTCCTTCGAACAAATTTGACCTGTGTATCACACTTCGTACACTTCATCTTCTTCTGAAAAGAACATTCTCATCAAGGTGAGACAATGCACCCAATCCACGATGTTATTCTTATGTGTTCCCCACCATCTTCCTGGTGTTTCTTTTAAAGCTTCATCTAGTGCCAACAGGTGTTGTTGTACTAGTACATTTTCTTCAAATTCAAATAAGAAAGTTTCTAAGTGATTTAAACCATCAAAGGTGGTCATATTACTTACTTATGTTCCAATCCAACAAACTTCCCTGGTCAATCTAGAACACCTCCGCGCAGAAACTTCATACATCTTGTCCTACCAGTTTTCCAATGCTTCTTTTGAATCTAATGATCATGCGTTGTCACTCCACCAACTTAAGTTCCCATATACTGTACGATTAATGTAATATTGTTGTCTTGTTGTCAATTTGTAAATATTTTCTAGCTCATATGCACAGTCTTATTCTCTGATGGGTTCCTTTTATCTGCAACCTTCACCAGGATCCAGAGGTGCAATGACCCTAAGGCCATCACCTTCAAATTTCATTCTTCTTTTCTTTAAGTCAACAAAAGTAGAATTATTGAAATCCCAATCAATTCCTAACGGTGTAGGATAAGGAAAATTATTATCAACTATCTCAATCACCTCGAAATCCACAAATTTCCTTACCTCATCGAAGTCCACAGGGACATGCTCCAGTCTCCCAAAGGGGCTTACTGGTTGTTGATTAACCATCCTAAGCCTCATAAAGGAGTAAATTAACTTAGGTTTTCCCATTAGTTGATATGTATTTTATGAGAAGAACAAAATGACTAAATATTATTAATAGGTTCTTAACAAAAAATAATAGAGATACAGTAAAACTGGTTTTCAATTCAATAAGGAAATAAGTTGAAACTGTAAAATGCAGCGGAAACAAGCTTGCTAGAATGCTGGCAGCTTATCTCTGAGAAGAGATGTGACGACTACGCTCATTCGCAAGAAGATGATTACAATGAGGATACAAAGGCATTTTTACAATAAACAAGAATGCCAAAAACCATATACATCCAAAAACCTAACCCTAGGAGATGAAGCGCCAAAATTCATGTGGGCCCCGTTTGGGTAAGTTAGTACATCAGTTTCCCGGGGTCGTAACTTCTGCATACGATCTCCATTTTAGGCGTATGATAGCCCGCTGGAAAGGTATCATACATGAGATTCATTTTGGGGGCTCAATAATTCCTTTAGATATCATTGAGAATCTCAATCCCAAAAAACCTTCATTTAGGCCCTCAAAATGGCTCTGGAAGTTAAAACTGCTAAAAATAGTAAATTGCCAAAATTGTCAGAAAATTGTTTTGAGACAGTTGGAAAAGGTGGGTGGATGATGATATCCACATGGATCAATCCTCCCTCATTAGGAAGAAATTTTCTCCATTGCATTGAGTTCCCCCATTATATGAGGAAATTTCTGTTGAATTTGGCCCCGGGTGAGCTACTTGCCTTGGTGCAGGAGCTACTCTATTTTGATGACTCGATAAAGATGGATCCTTTGTTTTGGAGTGCCCTTGATATGTGTGTCCACAATCTAATCATTGGATGTATTTTGTATGCAGTCGGGGTTGATCCCTATTGGTGTCAGCTTCTCTACTACATCTGAGGTGTCCAATAATGGTGGGAAATAAGGGCGAAGGAGATCCACGTTGAACACTGGCTGCAAGCCAAATAAAGGAGGAATGTTGATCTCAAAAGAATTATCCTCCATGACCTTGGTGATGGTGTACGACCCATAACATATTGGGCAAATATTTCGCTGGGGTCCTGTAAGGCGTTATTTATGCAAGTTCAACCAAACTTTGTTGCCCACCTGAAACTTATGTGGCACCCAATGTTGATCATGGCGTTGTTTGTACTTGTCATTGGAATTTTGTAGGATATCCTGAACCTATTGGCAGATGTGCTGGATCTGCTCAATGAACTAGGTGGCTTTTTCAAGTTCGAGCAAGAGATGATTCAGTCAAGGTGACCACAACGGGAAGTGCAACATCTATGGGACCCAATGGTTGGAATCCTAACCCGACCTGAAAGGGGCTGTGGCCGGTTGAGCTATGCAGGGCTCGATTGTAGATATGTTGGAAATAAGTAAGGCTCTCATCCCATGTGTGAGGGTTCTTTGAATTATACATGTGAATAATATGCACAATCATTTGATTGACAACCTCGGTTTGGCCATATGTCTGGGGGTGGAAGGTCGTGGATTTGGTGAGCTTGGTGTCCAACAGTGACCAGAGGCTCGACTAAAATGTGATGAGAAATTGGCTGTCCCTATCTGTGACAATGGTTTGTGAGATTCCAAAATGTACCCAGACTCATTCAAAGAAGAGCTTGGTAGTGGCCTCTGTTGTGATGTTCTTCCTATAGGAAACCAGAATTGCCATCTTAGAAAAGTGATCAAAAACCACAAAAACACAGTCATTTCCCTTCTTGGTGGATGGGAGGCCCAACATGTAGTCCATTGATATGGATTCCCATGGCCTGTCAGGAGTAGGAAGAGGGGTGTACATGCCTTGTTTCTTAGTGGTCGGTTTCGCAATAACACAGGTAATGCAGGACTTGATATACTTGTTGACCTCCTTTCAAAGTTTCAGCCAGAAGAAATGTTTTTGTAGCATCACCATTGTCTTTTCGATGCCGAAGTGTCCTACAACTCAACTGTAGTGGGCTTCCCAAATAATCTTCACTCGCTCACTTGATGGAACAAAGATATGGCCCAGATGACACAACAACCCATCCTGAAGATGGAAATTATCGACAACTGCATTTTCACCCAACTTGGTAGGTGGTGGCGAAGTCTGTGTCTCTCTCATATAGTTGGGGCCATCCATAGGTCTTGTGGTCGCAACAGTCTAGCACCTCGGTGAGTGCCGCAACTGGTGGTCTGCTAAGGAAATCAATGATGCAATTAGTGCTTCTTGTTTTATACTTGATGTCAAGGTGGAATTGCTGCAAGTATGTGGACCACTTTTAATGGTGATCATTCTACAATTTTCCTTTTGTCTACATGAACTAAAGTGGCTTATGATCAGTGTGGATGAATGTTTCCTTCCCAAGAATGTAATGTCTCCACTGGCGGTAGGCTTGCACAATGGAGTACATTTCTTTTTCGTAATTAAGGTACTTACAAATAACATCTAATAGTGTCTCAATATGATAGGCCATGGGGTGGCGATGATGAGTTATCATGGCACCCACCTCATAGTCTGAAGCATCTATATCGATCTCAAAGGGTTGTTGCAGGTCTGGTAGTCAAAGTACTGGGGCTGAGCACAAGTGCTACCTCAAATCGTTGAAATCTTGTTGTTGGGACTGGCCCCACGCAAATGTTTCCTTACCACCACCCTTGGTTATTTGGCTAAGGGCCCATGCAATATGGGAGAATCCCAAAATGAACTTGCGGTAGAAATTGGCAAGACCCAAGAAGCTCTGAAGCTCAGTGAGTGTGGTTGTGGCTGGCCAGTCACAGATTACTTGGATCTTGGCTGGATCCACATGTATGCCATACTGATCAATTATGTAGCCTAGGTAATGGACCATGTCCATGATAAAGGATCATTTTTCCAAGTTGGCATATAACTTGTGCTTCCGCAGGGTGTGCAGAACATGTTGAATATGTTGCAAGTGTTTAACCCAAGTCTTGTTGTAAATGAGAATGTCATCCAGATACACCACTACAAAATTATTGGTGAATGGTCACAGGATATTTTCCATCATCCTCATGAAAGTGGTCGGAACAATTTTCAAACCAAAGGGCATGACCATCCTTTCAAAAAGTCCTTCCCTTGACTTGAAGGCGGTTTTCCATACATTTGTTTTTTCTATCGGGACCTGGTGGTAGCCATACTTCAGATCAATCTTACTGAAATATTTGGCCCCCATGAGTTGATCAAGGAGGTCGTCGATTCGGAGAATCAGGTACTGGTTTTTTACTATGATTTTATTCAGAGCCAGGTAATATAGGCAGAGTCGCTAGGTTCCATCTTTCTTCTGTACCAACACGATTGGGGTCCCGCAAGGTGATGAGATGGGACAGATGTACCCCTTGTGGAGTAGTTCTTGGATGTGTTTCTTTAGCTCCTCATTCTCTAATAGAGAGCGATGATAGACTGGCCCATTTGGAAAATGTGCGTAGGGGGTCAGATCGATGGGGTGCTTGACCTGGAAGTGTGGAGGTACCCCGATAGGTGAGGAGAAGATATTTGAGTATACTTCCTCGACCTTATCTACTTGCTTCTGCTATGTGGAGAGGTTGGCCACATAGAACCCATATGTTCTTGTGATATTTCTCTTATTCTGAGAGAAAATCATGAAGAATACAAAATTCCTCATCTAAGAGATGACCTTCCTACATTTCTTAGAAGAGATCAAGGAAATATCACTAGGTGGGACTTCCTTGGGTATCCTGTACAATTTCTTGTTCAAAGTAATAATAAAACTATGAGGCCTAGACTCATATACATCATGAAGTTTCCATAAATAAGGTTGGCCCAAAAGAACATCACAAACTTTGGAAGGAGCAACATCACACAATACCTTGTGTTTGAAGGGCTTGATGTCGTACGACAGTCAGCACTGTTGGCTGATGTGGAGATCACTTCCTTGGCAAAGCCATCTAATGGTGTAGGGTTGTGGGTACGGTGTTGTCGGTAGGGCCAACTGCTTGATTACCTATGCTGAGATGAGGTTATTTTGGATATCTCTATCCATGATGAAGTGTAATGGGGTTCCTTTTACACACATCTGTGAATGAAAGAGGTGTTCTCCTTCTTTTGGATCATCTGGCTCACCAGGTTGGAGCTTTGTGGTAGCAACAATGGTACTAGGTTCTGTGTCAATGATCCATATTCCCCTTTCTATTTTTTTCTTAGATCCTAAACCTGCATCTGATTTAGAGGCTTTCACTTCGACCACCAGCGACTTCTTTGAGCAGAAGTCAATAGTGTTATTCCAACAACTCTTATGGAAGTTGCACCACTTCCCGGTATCTTTCTTTGTCTTTCTGGTCTCCTTCTTTGCTTGCAACTTGGATTGGTTTTCCATATACTGTCTGATTTTCTTTGATCTTTGTTCTGTGGGTTGCGGCCAACCTTTCCTAGCTTTTGTTGTGAGGGGTTCCCAAGCCCAAATTTCCACGTCTTTTGTTTGAGCTTCTGCTCAATTTTGATAGCATATCGGTAGGCCGCTCCCAAGGATGAGATGTCCAAACATTCCATTTCAGTTTGGATGTATCTATGCAAAGTGCCATGATACTTGAGCACCAAATGTCGCTCTGAATATTTGATATCCATCTTGGTGCGCAAGGTATGGAAGATATTCGTGAAATTTGGCATTACTTGGTCTCTTTCTTGCCCCAGTGTGGTCCATTTGGTATACAAGTCGTCATAACTTCTGATAGGGTAGTATTGTTCCTTAATAGCATCCCTGAAGGAATCCCAGGTAGCCGTGAATATAAATAATGAGGGTTCCTCTGTTTTCTTTTTCTCACAGAAAGTTTCCCACCAATATTTGACATGGGGAACAACTTTGAGGAGTGCAAAAGTAATCTTTTCTCTATTTAAAAAGTTATGGAAAGAAAAATAATCTTCTAGTAGATTCAACCACTTGTCTACATCATCTGCGTCTATCTGAACTTCAAATATAGGAATATCTAAGTTTATTTTTACCTTGAAGGGGGTGGCCCCTCCACTCGAATAAGATGTGTCGCCTATTGGCAACCGCCGAAGGATTTGCGTGAAACTATCCATCATCTCATTCCTTTGTTGCATGAGTGATTCCTCAATCAATAGTTTGAAAGGATCTCATGTCCCATCATATTTATTTTCTCCTACCATGAGATTTCACTTGGGTGTGCAAGACCATTTTTCCTCAAGAGAAACAAGCTCGAGACCCAACTCTTTGTACTCCGACCTCGTTGGGGACATGCATTAAGATGACGAGGAGAAGACCACTCTGATACCATTGATCTAGATTTTATGAGAAGAATGAAATGAATACATATTATTAATAGGTTCTTAACACAAAATAATAGAGATACAGTAAAAATGGTTTTCTATTCAATAAGGAAATAAGCTGAAACTGTAAAATGCAGGGTAAATAAGCTTCCTGGAATGGTGGCAGCTTATCTCTGAGAAGAGATGTGACGGATGTGCTCATTCGCAAGAACATGAGTACAATGAGGCTCTGAAGGAATTTTTACAATAAAGAGGAATTCCAAAAACCCTAGAAATCCAAAAACCTAACCTTAGGAGATAAAGCGCCAAAATTCATGTGGGCTTCGTTTGGGTAGGTTAGTACATCAATTTCCCAGGGTCGTAACTTCTGCATACGATCTTTGTTTTAGGCGTATGATAGCCCGTTTAAAAGGTATTGTCGAGGAGATTCATTTTTGGGGATCAATGATTCCTTCAACTATCATTAGGAAGATCGATCCCGAAAAACCTTCATTTTGGCCCTCAAAATGGCCCTAGAAGTTAAAACTGCTAAAAATAGTAAATTGCCAAAATTGTTAGAAAATTGTTTTGAGCCAGTTGGAAAAGGTGGGTGGCCACCGATATCCACCTGGATCATCAGTGCCCATGTATTCTTTTTAATAACATTGAATTCTAACCCTAAGTCGAGGACCACATAATCTATATCATAATCTCCAATCTGAGGATTAAGGTGTGGTTCCTTATTTGTCCTTCTCTTTTTGGATACTTGATGTACTGATATATTCAGCAGAGGGTATACCTTCCCTGGTTCATATTGTTGGATCAACTTTTGTAGTTCCTTTATGGCTCTTTCATCCTTAATCAAATCGATGAATGTATAGAATAAACTAAAAATATTTCTTACCTCTTTTCCTTCTCACGGTGATGCAAACTGATCAAATGTCAACGACATCCCACATTCTCTCACTTTTGGTTGTGCCTTTGAAGAAGAAGCTTGATCTCCTCCAAATTCTCTTCTTTCTTCTTCAAATGTCCGATTTCCTTTCCTCAGATCAAACTCTTGTGTCTTCTTTGAAGCTCTTCTGACCCTTGATTCTTTAGTAGTATTTCCTGGGGTCACTCTGTCTTCTCCTATAATAGTGCCTCCTCTATTGATAAAAACAACTCTGGGATCCTCTCCGTGAATTTCGGCTAATATTAATTGGACTTGTTGATTTCCACCTCGTCGCTCCTGAATCTTAGCTAACAGCATAGGGAAATATTCAATGACATGTTTAAATGATTTGCAGTAGATGAAAGTGGTACAAGGGTTCTGACAGTCCCTTTCCAAGTGACCTGTCTGTGCTCAGTTATAACAAATGATCTGACCTCGACCTCAACCCATCCCTCCTCATCCTTGTCCTCTGAATCCACCACGAGGGTTGAAGTTTCCTCTTCCTAGAGAGTTAAACTGTGTATCATTTCCTTCCTGTTGTACTTCACCTTGAATTTGATATGTGTCTCTTGATATTTCATGTAAGAGATCATAATCCCTAAATTCTTTCTCATCGTGCCCCACAAATTTACAGAATGTGCAGTAAAGGTTTGTAGGTGTTTGGACATATTTTTGCATGTAGTAGAATTCACCAGGGCGATGTCTATTTCTACATACCTCACACCACGGTAGAGTATCCTGATTCAAAGGGCTCAGAGCCCCAGAGGCCAAGTACTCATGAAATAGGGGACAATGATCCTTATTATGGAATTTTGATTTGCATCTAATACACCAGATCTCATCTCTTTTATCTTTTCCCTTATCTTTCTTCATATCTTGAACCTGCAGAGACAAGCTAGTTAACTAACTCAACATTTGACTCATACCTGAGCTGGATTCTCCCATAGCGGTTGATTCTAGTTTCATGGCGATATCCAATGCATCAGCTTGTAATAGCCTATATTATTTCTAAACATCATTTATTTTCATAAGCAATTTATTTCCTAACTGAGACAATAACTTCATAGCATAATATTGATTTTTATAACAGAAACCTCAGTAACTTAGATTTATCATTAAATACTGATTTCATGGCAGAAATAAATAATTACATAACTTGACAAAGTACCTGGTTCTGATGCTGATTTCTGTTGCCCTTGCTGCCTTGCTGCCTTGCTACACAGCCCAGTCCTGCCACAGACACAGAAAATAACTGTCCAAAACTAATGTCCACCTGCCAACTAGGAAAACGACCTAGCTCCAGGATATCTACGGATATCCTGCCCCCCGTGCCCAAAACCTCTAGAAACTCAGTGCCTCCCTGATCAATATGTCATAACCAGTAAGTCTCGTGTCTCAATATGAGCACACATATCACATTAAAGCTCTCGACTCTCTGCAGATGGTGAAACAACAGTTTCCCGCATCCATTCCCTCCTCCGCCCCAAATGGTGCGCACATCCCCCTCTTCCCTTCCCTTATTCCTCCCTGCCAACTCACGCATTCACTCCTCAACCACCCCCATCCTCCGTCCTTCGTTTATTCATTAACATTTTTATCCTCTCAATATTTCTGGGCTTCTCTCCCTGCATACGCCACCCTCTGCAGCATACGCAATCCCTGTTATCTCATTTTTTTATTTATCTCTTAAATTTATGTCACAAGTCATTAAATGTAATCTTCAGTTTGATTATTACTTAATTAATCACACTTATTTTCTTTAATTAATTTTGCTTTGTAATCTTTAATCATTTATTCAATTAGGGTCGTTACATACACCCACCCTTCAAGAAACTTTGTCCCGAAGTTAAGGTATCTGATGTTACAAATGAAAGGCATGGTTCATACATTCACAGCAAGTAACTGACAATATTAGTAAGTAAATCAAGAAGTCCATACCTACTAATGTATATGTACAAGGAATGCATGTGTAGCTAGTACATGCAAACCTCGTGCATGTACTAATAATCAAACTGTCATTCTTTAATAATTTACGTATGCATTCAATCTAGTCAGCGAGGCTAGTCTTTCATAAAAGACAAAAATCGGTAATTGTTTAAGAAATTATTTATTCATAATTATCCGGTTCAATAATTTATTTTAAACAACTATGGTTTAGTTACATCATAATGAATATTCATATATACACATTTTTCTTCATCAACTTCCACCACATGAAAGATCCCCATAAATTCTCAACTATCTACTCATCCTTCCTTCCTAACCTACTTCCAACTCCATTCATATCCGTCCTCTGCTAGACTATCTTGGAGCGTCAGCTATACTGACCTAACTCCAAATAGAACTCGTAAGTGGAAGTGTCACTCACTCGACCAAGCTTCCCTAGCAGGCAATTGACAGTCATCATCACACAACCTGGGGAGCGTGAACTAGCACCGTTCTCCCATGACTTCAGGTTTCGGAGGATACACGGTGGGAAACACCTCCACCCCTCCTAGCAGAACCAGGGTCAACACCCTACAATGGAACACACAGGGGCATCATGTTGCTAGAGGTTTTGTCATCGTTTATTCGGTTTTGGGCAATGTTAGTACCAAAATCATGCAATAGTCCATATATCATAGCAGTGCATCCAAATCAAAATAATTTCCATGTACATTATTCATACCATAATGTTTCTCAGTTAGTGGTTCCAATATCCACTCTCATCATCATTATCACTTGGCTATTTCATAGCCCATAACCTGTAGATTAGTCTGCAGCACAAACTCATATTTTCTATGCATTATCATCATATAACTGCATACTTTCGTCATCTCAATTTGGTATCCCCGTACCAATACATTAACATAAAAGTTTTCTAATTTGAATTAGATTTCACAATATCCTATAATTCATACTTTTTACACATTCACAAAATTATCATTTACCAAAATATATTTCTTCGTATCCAACATCATTCTAATGGTATTTAAACATTCAACAATTTCTCTTTCTCGCAATATGTCTCATCATATACATCATCATCAATAACATTTATACATTCATAAAATTTTCATTCACATAATAGATCGCATTACATGCATCATCATCAATAACATCTAAACATTCATAAAGTTCACATTCTCATAATAGATCGCATTTCACGCATCATCATCAATAATATCTAAATATTCATAAAAGTTCATAATTTTAAAGTTTAAGTGTATCACTTAATGGTTTCACTGTGACTGGAAAATAAAGTGTATAGGCATCAGGTAATCCTGGCCGTCTAAGTCAAAAGGTGGTGTTACCTACACCCCTCCTTCGAGAAACACGTTCTCAAGGTGGTCAAAATAGTGATGGATAGTCTCGCCGTAGTGCCTCAACGTCTTCCCAAGTAGCAGATCCGGGACTATACTTGTCCCACTAGACCTTAACTTGGTCTACCAAATGGTTTCTAAGTTGTCGGACTGTATGGTCCAATATGCGTAACGGTTTGACCATGAGGGTTCCCACGTCCGATACCTGCAATTCTTTCCAATTTAGTTTATGTGATTCATCAGCAACATAATGACGTAAAACAGATACATGAAATACATTATGAGTTTTATGCAAGTGGGGTGGCAGTACGAGACGATAGG
>ML779612.1:430473-441545 GCA_009831015.1 Picea engelmannii | reverse complement strand
ACATCGAATTTTAAGGTAGATTAACCTTACACCCCAATAAAATAAGTAATTTAAAATTATTATTACACTAATTTAATCCCAAATTAATTTTACTTAAATTTTATACTATCTTAATCTTATTTATATATAAATTATTATACTAACTTATTTAATGTACTTTAATTTATATTTTTAACACTTTGCAATACATATATATATATATATATATATATATATATATATGTATATATATATAATAATTGAGCATATATCTGAGGGTCCGGGCACGTATGGGATCCACGTGCTCGTTTGGCTTTCATAAGCTCCCTCGCATCTATTCCCCAGTTTCTACACTTGTCATCCCTTTCAACTCTCTACGTGTCCTTCCTCTGTCCCCCTTTCTCATCTGCTGGGACTTTCCTCACATCAGTCCTTGTCCATCATAGCTCTGCCTCTGCTCTACTCAGAGGTTTCCAGAATCTCCCTTGCCATGGCTCACATCCTCACCATCGTTCTAAGCACTTCACTAGCACTGGTTAATGCTTTATATGCTTCAATTCGTTTTTCAAAAATAGAGTATATTGAGGTGGCTACTGACAAGACCCAGGACCTAGAGTCCAGTCTCCTTGAAATATTGGGAGTCAACCCCTGTCTGTACACTTTGCGGAGCTCGCCCTCAGCTATGGTAAGAGGTACGATTCAATCCGCATGTTGTGCATAGTTCTAGTACCTTTATGAAGAACGCGGGGTTATTCGAATTAAGAATTTGCATGAATCTTCCTTGCACTGTGGTAATGAATGGTGATTTCTTCTTTTGAACAAAAGATTTGTTTGTAATTCCAGCTTTGTACGGATTTGGTATTCTTCTTTCAATTTTATTTCATTTATATTTATAAATTTATTCGTCTGTGCATATGCATGTAGTTAGATGCACATACATTGTCTTTTGTATTGCTCACAGCCCTTTGCTCCTAACTCTAAAATTTCCCAATTAAAATTCTAGGTTTCAGGGTTTCCTTATGCCCGATACCGATACACTCCTTCTAGCTTTAGCCCCCCCCTTTTTGGTTATGCTTTGGTCCATGTGACCCTGTCCTAATTCCTGTCGGGATTCGGGGTTTTGCAACTTTCGTTGTCACGAACCTCTGTCCTCACAGACTCCTGATTCCTGATTTTCCGATGAGCTCTGTCTCTATGGGCTAGCCCCTACTGGCTATAACTTGGTCTATATGACCCGCCTCCGTGACCGTGGCCTTGTATCACCCTGTCGGGATTCAGGGTTTCGGCGTTTGTGATGTCAACGCGCACACATCCTTAGGTTTCTCGATCCCCCATGAGCTCCTAGAGCCTTGGCCCTTTAAGTTATGCTCGTGATCCACATGACCTTGCCTTGTGACCGCAACTTTATTCCTTATCGGGATTTCTGATATCGCGCTATCGATTTGCATGAATCCCGTGCCTAAGGAATTCCCGATATCCCGATGCCTGATGAGCCTCTTCCTTGCATGTTAGCCTTTCCGGCTACGCCGAGGTCCATGTGACCTGCACTTATGTGACCATAGTCCTAACTCTCTGTCAGGATTCGTGGTTTCCCACAACAAAGATTCGGTGCATACTGAATCCTGAATCCCCGATCTCCGATTTCGTGATATAATCAAGTCTTATTTAAACAGTCATTAATTAATCCTTGACAAAGGTTTAAGTGTTAATTTAATTACGTTGGGCTTTCGGGTTTCGCGAGTTCTCCTGACGTGATTTTCTCGCCACCGAGAATCCCAAAATGCCAATCCCTGATGCACGTGTGAGCTCTTTCTCTCCTCCACGTCACCACTGCCTCGTGTCATTCTATCGGGTATCGCGAAATTGCGACTTCTAATGCAACAATTCCATTGTATGCAATAGTACGAAATGCCGAATCCCGACTCCTTCAGATCCTGGGACACATGTCCCTCCAATCGAACGACTCTGTTCTCACGTCGGGAAATCACATGTCGGAGGTTTACACACTCGTTCATAAACCCTTCCTAGCTCCGAACCCCGATATGGAGTGACACCTATCCTCCACTTAAACATCATAGTTGTGGGACCCGTCTCGTTTCGGGATTTCGCGACTTCTCCGGTCGTGATTCCTTTGTATGCAGGAAACCCAAAATGCTGAACCCCAATCCCTCGGGATCCCCTGACACGCGTCCTCATAATGAACGGCTCATATCTCATCGGGAAATCGCGGATCGCGATTTCCTGTTGCACAATTTCCTTACCATCGAAAACTCCGATGAACAAAACTCCGACGGCACCCGATCCTTTGCCACCTGTCCTTGTAGACGGATGATCCTGATTGATTCTTGGGGTTTTGGGACTTACGATGTCCTGGTTCTCATGACCTTGAGAACTCCGATTTTCTGATGGGCCAATCGCCGATGGTTCTCGATGGTAGCCACCTGTCTCACAGATGGACGACTGTGATTGTACTGGGATTTTCCTACGGGTTTCCCGACTCTTCCCAGATGATGGACACCTGTCCTTCACTCTGAATCTAGTGGTCCCACCTTGCTTACGTCACCGTTGGGATATCCCCGATCGCGATTCCCAGCGACGCAGTTTCCTTATCTTTGAAAACCCCGATTTCCCGATCCATGACTCTACGGGATCCTCTGACACGCGTCCTCGCACAATGGACGGTCCAGATCTGATAGGGAAATCGCGTATCATGATTTCAATATGTATCAGTTCTATACTCCCCAAATCTCCAATGGTAAAATCCCGATGCCTCCCAAATGCTGACACGTGTCCTGTCGAGATCAACGGCTAGGATCTGTTCTCGGGATTTCGAGGACCACAAGGTCTCGATTTTCTAACTTCGCAAAACCCCGATGACTCAGATTTCCCGATGACTCCTCCTATGCACGCTAGGGCTTAAACCCCACGCAACTTGTCTAAATCTAATGGCTAACGGGATTTCATCCGAGATCCGACGGCGCAGATCCGTTCTCCCATGTAACAGATAGCTCTTCTTTGAGATAATGATTAATTTGCATGAAACATTACGTAATGTAAAATTTTCTCTCTTTAGCACGTTTGAAATTTTATAAGAGTCTATAGTTCCTGAGATTTTGTTTTTTTACATTATTTAAAATTCACCGAGGCTGATACAGGCAACTAGTTTCACTGTTCCTGCATAATGTAAGTCTGCTAAATTTCCTTTTTTTTTTTTTTGGCTGCTTTAAGATAGCCATTTCTATATGAAATGATCCTTCAAACTTTCTGGTTTGCTGCTACTATTTTAAAGGGTGTTCCTTCAAATATTCAGGCTAAAACTGTAGTAACCATATATGATCTAGTTAAAGGGTATTGTCTAAAACAGTTGCTTATGATATACATGAGATCATTTGCTTGGATACCATACTGTATCCATCCTATTTGGTCAAACTGAACGTGTGTTTCTTACAGGTTAAGCCCGGCTAGAGTTAACACTCCGGGTTTCATCCCTTAGGCTCCGGGTTTCAGCCCTTAGGCTCCAGATTTCGAACTAAGACGCTCTCATACCATGTGTAACAACCTATATTATTTCTAAACATCATTTATTTTCATAAGAAATTTATTTCCTAACTGAGACAATAACTTCATAGCATAATATTGATTTTTATAATAGAAACCTCAGTAACTTAGATTTATCATTAAACACCGATTTCATGGCAGAAAGAAATAATTACATAACTTGACAAAGTACCTGGTTCTGATGATAATTTGTGTTGCCCTTGCTTCCTTGCTGCCTTGCTACACAGCCTAGTCCTTCCACAGACACAGAAAATAACTGCCCAAAACTAATGTCCACCCTGCCAACTAGGAAAACGACCTAGCTCCAGGATATCTACGGATATCCTGGCCCCCGTTCCCAAAAACTCTATCAACTCGGTGCCTCCCTGATCAATATGTCATAACCAGTAAGTCTCGTGTCTCAATCTGAGCACACATATCACAGTAAAGCTCTCATCTCTCTGCAGATGGAAAAACAACAGTTTCCCGCATCCATTCCCTCCTCTGCCCTGAATGGTGCGCACATCCCCCCTCTTCCCTTCCCTTATTCCTCCCTGTCAACTCACGCATTCACTCCTCAACCACCCCCATCCTCCGTCCTTCGTTTCTTCATTAACATTTTTATCCTCTCGGGATTTCTGGGCTTCTCGCCCTGCATACGCCACCCTTTGCAGCATACGCAATCCCTGTTATCTCATTTTTTTATTTATCTCTTAAATTTATGTCACAAGTCATTAAATGTAATCTTCAGTTTGATTATTACTTAATTAATCACACTTATTTTCTTTAATTAATTTTGCTTTGTAATCTTTAATCATTTATTCAATTAGGGTCGTTACACAGCTTGTGAAGCAAATTTTTGTTGCATCAAAGGAACTCTGATGTGTGGTAAGCGAGAAACAATGAACCATTCCTTGTTCTGCTCATCTCGGATATGAAAAATAAATTGGCCTGTCAAGGTATTAAACCTCTGATCAAACTCCCAACCAGGTTGAACTACTTTATGCTTGATTTCTTTCAGTTCGGTAATGCACTGTGAATCCAACTTGGGTTTCTTGAATTCTACGCTCAACACAGTCTTGATATCGTTCAGTGGTTTAGGCTGTGCAAATCCGGTAACAAACTTCATGTACCAACACAGTGCATGGTCTCTCAAGGTAGTACTAAACTGACCTCTCTTAACTTCTTCATCATTGACTTTCTTAATACTCCACATAGCTTTTCATAAAAACCAGTGCTGATTATGATCTTTGGATCCATCTCCACTAAAGATAGGTAGCCTCATTTCATCTGCTATAGATCTTCCTAGGTTTCCTGACTGAGTATGTACTGAATTGTTGGTAACAGTGCTATGAGTACTCTAGTAACTCTGACTACACTGGTTACTTAATGTTGCTAAAACAATAGGAGGAGTGATAGTACTTACCTCAAAAGTCAGTGCAGTTCCTGAAGTTTCTGATTCTTCTTGGAAAGATTCTTTAGTCTTCTCTTCCTCTTCTCTAGCATATCCTGACTATTCTTCGTTCAACAACTCATTTTCTTCTCCACTGTAGAACCCTTCGTCTTGTGCTAGTGGTTCGTGGCTTTGCTCAGACAGGTTTACTAGAGGAACCTCTTTGAAGGTTCTCCCACTGTGCATATGTCCAACCTCTGTGTCGTTGTCGATGTTTGCGTTTTTGAACATTATCTCTTCAAGATGACCAATTATTATATCTTCAATATTTTATTCTTGTGCAATAGCATCTTGATCTTCAACTTCAAAAAGTGTAAAAATTTTCCTCTAGGTCCCTTAAAGAAATATCTCTTTGCTTGGCTATATGACTCTATTCTGTCAATAGAAAACTTAGTAATGTACCCTTTGAGAGTGCTATCAAACCAGTGGTATATTTCTCTTGACACAATGCTATCAACTCTCTTGACCTTCTTGATCAACACTGACGTCCAAATCACAGGTCATCTGAATCTGATCTCAAACTGGGTATCTGCTAATCTGGCTAACCACTCGTATAGCTCCTTATGAATTCCTCCAAAGAAAATCTCATGTATATCAGTAAAGATATACCTTCCCAACCAGTCTTCTTTACTAATATTAGGGTTATTTTTTTGGGCTTCAGCGAAGTCCTTTTCTTGTTCTTTTATCCACTTCTGAATATCTGTCTTCGATGGAAACTATCATGACATTCCCTCAAGAAGATCTTGTTCCCGGCAACAGAACCATTTGTTGGCACAGGGACAGACCCAGGGTTCATCTCTAACAACGCACCAACAAACACTAACTAGTGTCCCTTTCGGTAACACCTGCGAAGAAAATGTAGTCTCACCCGATGTAGAAATAGGGGGTTGCAGGACACATGTGTCTACAACCAAAGGAAATGCAAGTTGATTCAAAGGAGCAACACACACAAAGATCTAGGTTACTCTTTATCTCCTTTAGGCCTATTGTGCGAGTTATGTCTCAGATATAACACAATAATGTAATAACAAAATAACAGAAAGCAAAAGAAAAAAACATGAATCACACAGAACAACAAGATATATGTGGTTCACTCTCTCCCTAGGGCTACGTCCACATAACTGTGTTTCTTGATATATTATGTGAAAACATACAGTTCTATCTACACTCTTACCTTGCATATCTCTCTCTCTCCTCTATCCCCCCTCCCTGTGCACCCAGCTGCACGGCTCATCTTCACACCCAACTAAAGATCTTTACAATACATAATGATCTCTCACACAACACTTTCTCTCTCAATACACAATAATATCAACAACAATTATCATCCACACAACGACAAAAACCCATCCTAGGTCTTTTAGACCTTTATTTATACATTACAATGACCAACGTCTAGGTGTCAAAACCCTAGATCTAAAACCCTATGTGTCTAAAACCCTAGGTAAACTTGACCCGTACTTCTCGGGCCTTGCTAGCCTATCTTTCTTTCTTTTCCGCGAGGTGATCCAAAGCACTTGTTGACGTCTTTTTCCGCTTGTTGATTTGTCCATGATCCATCTTCCTTGTTGATCTATCTTCCTTGATCTTCTAGTTCAATGGCTTCTTTTCCCTTACTTCACTCCTTCCTTTCTTCTTATTTGACCACTTCGACCCAATATCAGTTAATGTGTCTTCCACGCAGTTCGTACTTCATCTTTTTTCTTCCTTTTTCTTTGCTTTCTTCCTTAATCCATAACCAAGGGCCAACAATGGTTGATGTTTTGAGTGAAAAAAAAATATTATATATTGAATGCATTGTTGAACATTTTTTCAAGGTGAAGGCATTGTTGAACATAAAATTCTTGATAAATTATCTTTTAATAATTTTTATGAGAATGAACTTTTTCTGAGGTTATTCTGAAATGTTGATTTTTTTTATTTAACTTTTACAGATAAATACACTCATGGGAAACAAAAGTTTTCATAATTGAAAATTTGATCGCACTCGAGATGAAACTCGCCATAGCGAACAAAGGAAAGAGCATTATTCAAGAAAGAAACAAGAACATGAAAATATTGAAGAAATAAACAATGATGATGTAAATAGAGATTTTCAATAAGAAGAAGTACAATGAGGTATATGAACTACACATATTGTCTATATTAAAAGTATAGAATCATTTATTTACATTATCGTTTAAAATATTTAATTGATTGCAATTCGGATTTGATGTTTTTCAAAAAAAATAAATAGATTTGGCTCATAACATCGATGAAGTCGTTGAAAACAAAATTGAAGCATAATTTGAATCACCTTTTGGTATGTACATAAATCTCTAGATAATATCAGATTCAAAAACTTGTATATATAATTTAGTGATTTTTTAATTGAAACATGCAGAAGAATCTATCAACATTGATGATGAAATATTAGAAAATGTTGATATGGACAAATTTGGGAAGAAAGAAGTTAATCATTATATGAGATATCATGTTACGAATATATATAATATTTTTTTCAAAGACGAATCAACGACAATACAAGCTCAAATTTTACTTTGTCTAATAAATTCAAGAAGGTTAAAAGAAGCTACATCATTATTGGGTATTCAAAAGTCGAAAAAATATACAAAGGTGAAACAAAATGTCTTTGAAAATATAACTCTAGTGTATTAAAAGCTTTTGGAAAATCTCGAAAAACAGATGCCAATGTTGCATGTAGAGTGATGCAAACAACAGTTGTTTCATATAGCAATTGTTGTAGGGAAATCTCCCTGTGGACAGGTAGATAACCTCTAAGGATTGACCTTAACCTTAGACAGAAAAATTCTTAATGTGGACACTGACTTCCTTTCAAATCTATCTAAACTAATACGCGAGAAGGAAGGATGATAAAAGTACCTGTTATCGATGTTTGTCCCTGCATGCTCCGAGTTGCGCTCCAATTCTTTGCTCCTCGCTGAGTTCTATGGGAAAAACAAGATACAACCACTTCCTACTCTATTGACATTAGCTTGAAAATAGATCTATCACTAGATGATAAGTTCATGTAACATCAGACACAAACTAGAAAGAAACAGGCCAAGCGTGTCATATTAATGAGAATAACGACAGCAATACTTACAATCGTAGATGCGAATGCGACAGCTTCGTCAAGTCCTCTTCGTCTAACCCTTTCCTGAAAGATCCACAACCTGGATAACAACAGCTTCACTGATCACTCTCCTTTGGCTGACTGTAAGTTTCCTCCAAGATCATAAGTTTCATATATTCTATTCTTCTCCCTTTCCACCATCATAGAACCTGTTTATATAGGTTGGGAGGAGCCTAACCTCTTGAGTTATGTTTAGAACCAGTTGGGAACCTTCTCCTTAGATCAGGGATCTATTGATGAAAACAAGAATTCGAGCACAACTGCCTCCTAATCTCGAATGTTCCTCCCCTTATTCTTCTCAACAGGCTAACAACTGACCCAGATTAGGGAGTGCTCCTTCAGAAGGGGTCTCAGAGCATTGTAGCGCTCCTTGGTAAGCCTTGGGGAAGCGCCAGCGCTCTTAAGATAAGAAGCGCTCCTCCAAAAGGGTCTGGGAAGCATTATAACGCTCCCTGAAGCATCATAGGGGAGCGCCAGTGCTTCTGCAGCTGAACTAGGGGAGCGTTCCCCTTCCAAACCTCTATTTTAGGGTTCCTTTCAGGTGTCAAAAGTCATTTGATTCCAGTAAACCATTTCTCCTCCTTCAAATCAGTCATATGAGATGTCATAAGTGCCTCCTTAGTGTCGTTATCATGGAATTATGTCTAAACATCGTTTGCGACACTAGTGATCAACTTGCGACACTTGCGAAAGTTGTAGGGAAGATGCGACACTTACGACGATTGATAGGGACAATGCAACACTTATCCATCTGAGCAATTTTGACGTGTAACAGAATGCCCCCCAAAGTATGAAGTCAGAAGATGCGAATTGATGACTGAGATGCTTTGTAGACGTTCAAGCAAGGGTATAGACTCGGAGAACCTGACAAAAGCTGCACACAGACAGCCAACAAATATCATGACATGTTTCAAAACCCAAGGCAGGCATACCTATGCTTGGATGATCAAGATTTGAGATATGGCCACCATAATATACACTGCGGATCCATAATTGTATTGATAAAAGGGTATAGCCACCAAAGATACAGTGTGGATCTATACTTTGATGACTCAGACTGATCGTAGACACGAAGAATACACAGTGGATCTATGAGATGACAAGACATAGCCACGACCAATACAAAGTGGATCTATGTAACAATGTATGTGTTCTTAGTCCATAACTCCCTTGCAACCTGGGCGAAACATATATCAAAGTGAATCACTCAACCCAGGGTCTTCTTACCAATCCCGATATGGTATGAATATGACCATGTAAATAGGTGTCTTGATGTCGAACACGGCAGAAACCACTTGATTACCGGTCAATGAGGTAAACCGTTAACAAGTGCTGGGAAATCACCATTAATGCCAATGATCCCCAAGGTACCCTAGTACATTCCACTGAATGTGAATAGATGAGATGAAGTCGAACATCCGTGGAATCATTCGATCAGAGGTCAATGATGTAAACCCACTGTCGAATGTGAGGAGACCTGCCATTGAGGCATGCAGGTCCCAAAGTACTAAATAGTTTCTAATTCTAATTCCCGGATAATGTGTTGAAGTCGACAGGAAAAGACTCGTCAAAGGAGGGCCTTGATGTATCCCCCATCAACGACGCGAAACACATATAAAGATGTAATTGGTAGATCAAAAGAACATGGACTGACACGGGTTGTGGGACAAGATATTTGGGATGGCTGACTCTTGAGGCGGATACTTCCCTTGAACACTGAGGCACGACAGTAAAACATGACATGGACCAATACTATGCAGTGGGTACCGTGACTTGCGTCAGGTGACTCAAAGGAGTGAAAGGAAACTCAAAGGATTGGCTCAGTGCAGAGGTTCAGCGGATTATGATATGTGCAAAGTGACAAAGTGCCATGTTCAAGGGCGACTCTAAGAAATGTCGGATGATGTTCTCAAAAGACTGCTTGGCTTGCTCCTTTCAATTTTTTCCCCCATCCAGATAGATGAGTACCTATTTTTGATTTAACGAGCTCGAGGAGGATAACACGTGCTCCATATAACTCACCTTCGGTAAGTTCCTCTTCCATTGTTTAACGAACCGGAAGAAGTAAGGGTTCATTCCCATATGGTCATGTCGATGTGTGCTTTAATGAGTCCAAAGACAGAAAAATCGAAGGTTTTTCGGGATTATAGAGTTTGGAAAAACACTTAAAAGAGAACTCTCTCAGTTCCTTTTTCGTACAGTAGTCCAACGAGACCGAAAAAGGGTTAAACTATCACTCGCAAGACGCCCTTTCTGGCCTTTTAACGAGTGTGAAAGAAAGCAAGATCACTCGACTATCTTTTCATATTTAGAGAGTCTGAAAAGGGTTTAAAGGAGACTCTAGGGGGGTTCCTTTTTCGTGTGATTGTATCATATAGGCCCGAAAAAGGGATAAAACTTTACCCGTTTGCGTTCTCATATTGTCGAGCTCGAGAACGAACTAAGACTATGCTCATGAATACGACAAGGTGAATGATTCATTAGAACTGCCAAGAAACCTGCGATGCCAGAAACTATAAACCAGATATTAGTGAAGCCATTTTATCATTAGATAAATCCAAAATGACCATACCTTATGAAAAATGAAATTTTATAAATATGAATTGATTTGAAAAACTCATTTACCATTTCATTTGCAAGGATTTGTGGAGTGTTGGAGAATCTTGATTGGAGCAAATCTTGTTTTTCTTGCTGCCAGAGATACGATTGATCATTTCACACACCGTTTGAACCAGGTAGGTGTTCATTCTTTTCTCTTTCAATTGCATGGTTTCAAGTTGATTTTCATGGCATAATTAATTTAAAACACAAAGCCCTAGGTCGTTGTTCGTGCTCTTTTCATCAATGTGTGAGAAAAAAGTGAGCACTTACATGCCTAGTTGGGCTCTTCTAGTCATGACAGCTGTAATGCAAAAGGTTAGAAAGAAAATAGTAAAGGTATTAACAAGAATTAAACTAGAACTAAAT
>ML779612.1:342169-407290 GCA_009831015.1 Picea engelmannii | reverse complement strand
TAGTCTCCTATATATACCAAGGAGACATTTTCATTTTGAATCATCTTGTACTTGAACATTTGAGTGGGGTAAAAGGAGGTTTCCCCCTCGAAGAGGCTTATTATCTGAAATTATCTCTTTTTCAAGGCGTTGAGTACTTTTCCGGAGGTTTTTCTATGCTATATTGATGTTTGGTTCTTAATACATATAGAGTACCGGATTGTGAATAGACTAAGTCTAAGTACTGAGCTCAGGCGATGGCTTCTTCCTCGGTGACCACGCCGCCCATGGCAACATCACGAGCGATCTGGGGTAATAATGATTTCGTGAACCACTCTGCTAATAATTGGTCGGGGATGACCGCTTTGATTAGCCTTCATCGTCTTCTCCATTCATGTATATGATCGGAGATGTGTATGGAAGTTGTCTGACGAAGAGAGGTTAATAGTTCAGTACCCGTCTCGTATTGGATGGGCAGTTGGAAATGTGTGAGGAAGGACATGGCGAGGGAGTTGAAATCGTGAAAGGATGCGCATGGTAATTCAATATACCATTTCGTGGCGGAACCCGTAAGTGTTCGCTATAAAAGATGCAAACGAATCGAGTCGTCCATGAGGGAGTTTGATGAACACCACAAATGGAAGGTCATTACGTGGTTGTTTGGGTCTTCTCCTGATTTTCCATCGAATTTTGGGATATCAGAGGGCATTTTTGCTGGAATGGCTGGCCAAATCGTAGAATGATGAATGGGATCATTCGTTAACCGAGACAAATCTGGAAGGTCCAGGGTGGCTAGAAAGGGTAGTTGTCGGTTAACCTGTGGGTAATGCTGGTGTGGCAGAGGGACACCAGTGGGGCCCAGTACTAGGTTATGTGGATAATTATAACTCATGGGCCCTCTCATGTGAGGTTGGTTTTGGCCAAGGTACATAGGGTTTGAGGTGTTTTGAGAAGTGTTTGTGAGCGGAGGATAACCGGATGGGTTTTGTGGATAATTATATGTTGGGTTGGGCATTTGTCCATGAGGGGGTTGTTGCGAAGTCTAAACATTTTTCCCTATGGAGGCATGTGGGTTTCCTTGAAAAGGGATGCTCCATGGATTGGGCGCGACAGACACATTTTGTCCCATGGCGATGTGCGGATTTCCTTGAAAAGGGACGCTCCACGGATTAGGTGCGACGAACATGTTTTGTCTATGTGGTTGATGGTGGACTCCGACTTGAGGTTTCCCCCTAGCATGAGGGTGCCCCCCGAATGGAATTTGTCCTCCGGTGGGAGGATTCCCCCCAGCTTGAGGCAGAGTTTCCGGGATTTGAGGGCCAGCCGTAAAAGATTGACCAGTATTGATGATTGGGTTAGGACCACCAAGGACAGTCCCTCTAGGTTGTTGGAAAGGTATGGAACTTCCCGGTACAATTTGAGTAGTGGTCTGGGAAGTGGTGATAGTGGATGCGTTCAGTGCCCTAAATCCAAAAGGGAGATTAGGTCTTGGTGTTGCAGGTGTGCCAATCGGGGCTTGATTAACTACTGCATTACCGGCAGGGATGGTCGGAATGTGTGGGGCCATTGTCGACTGGGCTGTTTGGAGGGGAATGGTAGGTCTTGAGCCAACGAATGGTATGTTTAGTCCAATGGGTGGTATGTTCAGACCAATGGTTGGTGTGACTGTAAAAGTGGTAGTACCGGTGAAATGATCTGGGGGTACCGTGTAGGAGAAAGATGCGTCGACACCTTCTCCTGTTCCATAAAGATCTCGCACCAAGCGTGGTGAAATTCGAACAATGTCCTCAGTACAAAAAGGGTCATTGGGTAAAGGGTTCTGAGGAGACCCGGCCGGAATGTTAGCAGGGTTTATGACAACAAATTCTCCATTGGAATTTAGGTGGAGGATCTGTCGTTCGTATCCCTCCGGGATGCGATAAGCTTCCGGGGATTTCGATACAATTCTAAAATTATCCAAAGGGATGGGAACTTCTTCCTGGGGAATCGTAGTGTTCTGAACCTCGCTCTGTTGAGGAGATTGCTCCGTAGAATGAGGGGGTAAAGGGGTGTCTCCTTCCATATTTTCTGGAGGAAGTCCCTGTAGCCTCCGCAAGCGTTGTGGAGGGTCGATGTTGGCGGAAAAGAGTCGGTGAAAGAAATCTATGGCCAACTAGCGAAAAGAAACATCACACGCTAAAAAATCTAAGAATCACAACCAAGCAAACATGACCTTCTTTTGATGACCGTACTAGTTGGTGATGAAATCCAACGTCGTGTGATCAATTCCAGAAGGGGTGGGGATAGGGTGGAACAGTTACAATGGTGACCTGCTTAACGGACTTATGCCTTGGTGCAAGCTTCCACGCAGTAATTATGGATTTACCCTCCAAGGAGCCCTAGTGAGTTTGACCAATGTCTGCTCCAGGTACAGTGAGACTTCCCGTCACCATCACCTTGTGTAAGAACCTAAAGATTATGGCCACTAAGGTTACCAATTCGCAGTCAGCCCCTGGGCGGGAACAATCGACAGTTCGATCCGAACGTACGGGCAGGGTATCAAGCCCGAAATCAACTAAGAAGCTTCCACGCAGTAATTGTGGATTTACCTCAAAGTGACCCCCATAATATGATCAGACCACCACAATCAGTTAAACCACAGAGGGTTAGTCCCCGTAGCTTACCCGAATGCAACCTCGTGCATAACCCCTGTGTGAGAGGGGGATCCCAGGAAGACTCATACGATAACTGGATTTGACTCTCCCTAACTCAGGATGCTAATGTTTGTTCTAAAAACTTTGGAGAGTTATGCTCATAGCCTAATCCAAAGTGCTACACCTATTCTACTGTTGGTGGAGGATCCTAGCAAAGAAAAAAGTTCTAGATGATTTTTAATTAACGTTGATTTTAGTGGTTGTTCTTTACGCAAAGGGGTGCATGGAAGTGAAACAAATGGAAATATGACTCTGACCCAAAGAGTGCCTCAAGCATGATAAGCAATCATTTCCTTTCGATGAACGTCTATCTAAGGGAGAGAGAGAGTTCTTTCACTAACAAGCACAACTACGAAATGCCCTCAAACAATTCTTTTCTCAATCAAATCCTGATGTAAGGAAAAAACTTTTCAAATGCCTTCTAATATGTTCAATCAATAATGAAGATATGTTTATTGTTTGCATATGGATGATGATCAATACAATCACAATGCTTATCTTTGCTAATTATCTTCTTGGCATGAATGACAACCAAACTAGCATAAGAAAAAAGTCACACAAACAATACACCCTTCATAGCAATCGAAACGAAAAAGCGAAAGAAAGGAAACAATCAAAGAGAAAACAAAAAAAAAATTACACCCAAAAATAAGAAGTGAAGAACAATGAACTTAACTCAAATCAAGATGAAAAGGTCTGTAGGCCTTTGATGACCTTCACCAAGGTTTTTACTCAGCTGATGAGGAGAGAAGAACAATGCATGAGTTTCAAATTTCACTCAACAAGAAAAACTTAATGAAAAAGGTGAAGGGGGCTACAAGATCCAAACAGTAAGGTGCTTATTCTTCAATTAAAATACAGACATCAAGGTTGAAAAGAAAGAAAGACTGACTCACAAGGTTACCCAGCAGAGGAACATAGAGGCAAAAATCCAAAAAAATGCAATTTTGGAAGGTTTTTGGGCCAAAAAGAGGTCGGCGCTCTGTTTCCAAGGGAAATGAGTGTTATAGCGCTCTTTGTCAAGTCTTTAGGAGCACTAGTGCTCTTTTAACACTAAGACAGGGGCACCAGGGTCTAAAAACTCCAGAAATGTCAAAAAAATTCAAAATTTGAGATTCAAACTTGACAAGTATGTTGAGTGTGATAAGGTAAGGAGCCAATCAAATCATGAAACTAATCAAAGAGGGGTGAACCAGGTCTGAATCAATCAAGGGATAGAACAAGGTCAATGAAGAGAAAAATCCAAACAAGAGGTTTCGAATTGAGGCTATCTCCCCAGTGGAGTCGCCAGTTTCTGTTGTAAGAAAATCTCCCTGCGGACAGGTAGATCACCTCTAAGGCTTGACCTTAACCCTAGACAGAAAAATGCTTAACGTGGACACTGAATTCCTTTCAAATCTATCTAAACTAATACACGAGAAGGAAGGATGATAGAAGTACCTGTTATCGATGTTTGTCCCTGCACGCTCCGAGTTGCGCTCCAATTCTTTGCTCCTCGCTGAGTTCTGCGGGCAAAACAAGATACAACCACTTCCTACTCTATTGACATTAGCTTGAAAATAGATCTATCACTAGATGATAAGTTCATGTAACATCAGACACAAACTAGAAAGAAACAGGCCAAGCGTGTCATATTAATGAGAATAATGAGAGCAGTACTTACAATCGTAGATGCGAATGCGACAACTTCGTCAAGTCCTCTTCGTCTAACCCTTGCCTGAAAGATCCACAACCTGGATAACAGCAGCTTCACTGATCACTCTCCTTTGGCTGACTGTAAGTTTCCTCCAAGATCATAAGTTTCATATATTCTATTCTTCTCCCTTTCCACCATCATAGAACCTGTTTATATAGGTTGGGAGGAGCCTAACCTCTTGAGTTATGTTTAGAACTAGTTGGGAACCTTCTCCTTAGATTAGGGATCTGTTTATGAAAACAAGAATTAAAGCACAACTGCCTCCTAATCTCGAATGTTCCTCCCCTTATTCTTCTCAACAGGCTAACAACTGACCCAGATTAGGGAGCGCTCCTTCAGAAGGGGTCTCAGAGCGTTGTAGCGCTCCTTGGTAAGCCTTGGGGAAGCGCCAACGCTCTTAAGATAAGAAGCGCTCCTCCAAAAGGGTCTGGGCAGCGTTATAACGCTCCCTGAAGCATCGTAGGGGAGCGCCAGTGCTTTTGCAGCTGAACTAGGGGAGCGTTCCCCCTCCAAACCTCTGTTTTAGGGTTCCTTTCAGGCATCAAAATTCATTTGATCCCAGTAAACCATTTCTCCTCCTTCAAATCAGTCATATGAGATGTCATAAGTGCCTCCTTAGTGTCATTATCATGGCATTATGTCTGAACATCGTTTGCGACACTAGTGATCAACTTGCGACAATTGCGAAAGTTGTAGGGAAGATGCGACACTTACGACGATTGATAGGGACAATGCGACACTTATCCATCTGAGCAATTTTGACGTGTAACAACAATATAAAAGATCATTTGACACAAAACATGGCAAAATCGATAGGAACATCAAGAAAACATTTGTATGAACATAGAAAATTTCGAGTGCAAATAGATGCAAATGATGAAATTGCTTGTTGGACAGTTATTTCTAGACAAGCCTACAAAGATAGACTTGAAAAAAACATCAAAGAATCAGCCCGTAATTGTTGGTTGACAGAATCTTGTGTTTCACCACATACAAGGGATGTGTTGCGACAAAGAATAGCACGAAAACAATATGAAGAACATCCAAAACATATATTTCCAATGACACAAATAGAATTGTTCAATAAGTTCAAATAAGAACACAAAGAAGTTAAAATTTTCATCAATACATTTGTGCAACAAAGATTATGGTTTGTTAGACCCATCATTGTTCATGACACTTGCTGTTGTTGTTATCATGTGGAATTTGAGTTATATTACAACACTTTTCTTGATTTTGCTAAAACTTTATGGTCAAGTTCACCTCCTACTTCAATATTTTGTGCTTTTATATATGAAATTATATGTGAAAGAGAAGGTGATGAATTATTTTAGCAAAAAAAATGTTTTTCTGGAAAGAAATGTTATCGTTGTGGAAATCTAAGTTTGTTTCACTCAAAGTATCCTATTGATATGAATGATCAATAATTTTCTTATAGAACAGTCAATTGGAAGAGATATGAATATATCATCATCACGACTCTACATTCTTCAAATATTATTTCCAAAAGGATTGATTTGAAAGTAGATAAAATCTATGTGATTCATTTTTTGAAGAAATTTGAGGAAGAAATTTATAAATACACCAAGCATTCCCATAGATCTCAATGGAAAGACCTACAATTCAAACAATCTCGTGAAGTGTTTCCACCAGAGACAATTTTGTTTGTAGTTGATTTTGCAGAGAATTACACATTCGCTGCACAAAAACAAATAGAGAGTGAATATTATCATTCTGATCAAATCACTATATTTTTCCATGTTCTATATAGACATGCTCAACGAAGTCTTGATAACATAGAAAGAACCAATGAAAATCGGCATGTTATTAAATAATATCACTTTTATATAAGTGATGATCGAGCACACAGTACACATTATGTACAACATTGTTTTGATAAATTTTATGATTCATTGAAGGTGTTAGTCTCTAACTTTGTTAATGAATGTTGAGTTATTATCTTTCATACCATGTCTATCCCTCGCATTATTTTGCACTTTTCTTTCTATGCTTCTACAATGTTAAATTGAGATTGCATTTGTATGTGTTGTGTGTTTATTACCATGTTTCAGTTTGATTAAAGTAGAATTAGATGGTTTAGAATATCGCCATCAAATCACAAGTCCTTTTCTCTTTTTAAATTTGAATTATGGATTATGGAAAAGGGCACTACAAGAATAGTGTTATTCTTGTAGAACTAGGAATAATAATCATTTTTCATGTGCCAGAAGAAACCTGAGATCTTATCCTAAATGCCATCATGATTGATGATTAAAGATCTAATCGTGTCCTTGGTATTATACTCACATGAAGAGAGTGAGATTGTACTCATCCATCCTGAAATCATATCATAGATTTGTTGGTTTCATAGCATGATGGATAATAGATTACACCTGATAATTTCATTATATTTGGTTTTAATTTATACAATCTTTGTAGGTTGCCAACCTCTTCCGCAACATTTTAAGAAGATCTATAGTTGTTGCTAACACAAACTCTATAGAGACTTTGAAATTCAGTGATATGCATTATGTTAGGGTCCTAACCCACACATAGGTAGAACAATATATTCGGATGTAATAAAGGTCAATGTTAATAAGTCCTTTCAATAAAATAGAATAAGGCGGATGTAAGAATACCTAATAGAAGATTCCTCTTCTAGAAGGATCTTCCTCTAGATGCTTCTTTTTAGTATAAATAGGAGTCAAGGGTATGAGAACCCTAGCTTGGATATTATTGTAATAGATCTTTTCTTAACATGAGGTTGCCCCCTCGAAGAGGCCCATGAACAATGCTTTCAGATTCAAAGTGTTATTTATGTTGTTATTCTTATATCATTTTCATGTTATTGTGGTGAATGTTCTAGTTATATTGTTTTTATTTTTCCATTACTAGCATTTTACTTCTGTTCTGCATACATTTTATACCTGGTATATTACAAGTCGTATCAGAGCATTTTCCTTGGCAGAAAGTGTGGGTTCAATTTTTTTCAGGGTAGAGACATATTCCAATGTCTTTAAGCCACCAAGATCTGTCATTACACGCATAAACCCACGGCTGAGGGATTCATACACGCAGGAAATACAAGTGGTACTTAAGCGCACATATGTTGGCCACCCTTGTAACCCATGTTGGTACCCCTTCGAGTGGTATCACATCAGACAACACCTTTGTATGGATCGACCTAGATTACCTAAAGCCCTCTTTATATAAACCGATCGACCGCTTGACTGCTATAGTGCCACCAAGAACAACACTTGAGAAGATACTCTCTGGTACCTGGGTAGTCGAGTAGTATGGCTAAGTGTACGATCTATTATCCTTAGTTAGTGCCCTGAGATATTGGGTTGAGTACTATTGTTGGACCCCACACGTATATTAGAGAGCTATAGCACATGGAAAACCCTTCTCTGTAGAACCCTTGAATACCTAACCCTTGGGGACAGAAACATAAACAAATTAAAATAGACAAGATCTATTGTTGCGCAACTGTGTTCGGGTTACCAAGTAAATACACATTTATTTATGGTTAAGCATTTGGGCATTTCCTCTCTGTAGTATTCATCAAACTGGAGTATAACTCTATTTCAAAAAAAAAAGTCTAGAAATTTTTTCACCATTATTTGAGACCTATTCCATTGGATTCATCTCTTTGCCCTTATCACATTCATCCATATCATTTTTTCAGAAAATTTGTTTTTTACCCCGAACACCCCTTTTCAGTTTCCCCATCCTCATGGCCCATACTCATAGACAAGACTTGGAAGCTCACTTCAAAACCTTGCAATTTGGTCTCATTGAGACTCAACAAGAAGTGAAACAACTCAGTGCCAATGTTGCTGCCATCAATAAAACCATGCAATCCTCAATGAGTGAAATCAAACAAGACCTCACCACCCATATTGAATTAATCTTTTTGGCAATTTGCACCAAACTACATATCCCTACAAATAACCCTTCCTCTTCCTCACCCCAACATACTAAAGGTGACCATTCCTCTCATTCCCATACTGTGCAGACCCATCACTTTCAACATGACCTACGCCTTTCGCGAGTGGATGTTACCAAATTTGATGGTTCGGATCCCATTGGTTGGGTCACCCAAATGGAACATTACTTCTCTTTATACAACATTACAGATGACTTGGCCAAACTTCGGTATGGTGTTCTCCATCTAGATCAAGAACGTTGGCAATGGTGGCAATGGAGAAAAAATTCCCGTCAAGGGTATATTGCTTGGACACAATTTGTGGCAGAGCTTTATGGACGCTTTGACACTGACACCAACCATTTGGGCCATTTGACAAATATGAAACAATTAAGAATAGTGGAAGACTTTATAACTTCCTTTGAGCGTCTAGATTTTAGAACATAGGGCATGTCTGATGCCTTTTTCCGAGAGTGTTTTATCAACAGCCTCAAGGATGAAATTTGGGCCCATGTCCTCATGGCTCAACCGAAGAGTTGGGTGGAGGCTACCAAAAGAGATAAAGAAGCAAAATAGGTTGTATATTCTCAAAACCGCAAACCCTCCTTTATGCCTCGCCCTAAACCGGTAAATCCCACTACTCACTCTACTCCACTAAAGATCCAAAAATTGACCAGAGTTGAAATGGATGAATGCCAAAACAAAGGCCTTTGTTATAACTATGATGAAAAATATTTCCCGGGCCACAAGTGTAAAGAAAAAAATTGTTTTATGGCCATCTCTAAGGATATTTCAGAAGAAGATGAAGAAACTCCCTCTATGTCTGAGTCACCTGGATCAACTGACATAACCCCTCCCCCAGAGCCTCTCAAAGTAGAGCTGGTCATTTCCCTCAATTCTCTCACTGGCTTCTCAACTCTCCAAACCCTCAAGCTAATCGGTTACATCAAGCATAGGAAGGTCATCATTCTGGTTGATAGTGGAAGCACCCATAATTTTATTCATCACCACATTGCCCAAGAAACTCATTGCTACATCCATGCCGTCAATAATTTCCAAATCATGATTGCCAATGGTGGTTCCATGAAATGTGGAGGGCGTTGTGAAAATGTGAGTCTCCAAATTGGTGACTACCACCTGAAATCCCATATGTTTATTATCGACATGGGAGGGTGTGACATTGTGCTAGGTGCAAATTGGCTAAGAAATTTGGGTCCCATTCTCATGGATTTTAAAGACTTAACCATGCAATTCAACCAGGAGGGCCACCAATATAAATTCCAAGGCATCAACGTCGGTTCACCTGAGATCATTAGTTCCCATCACATGGAAAAGCTGCTCAAAAAGGGTCATTCTGGTGTTATCGCCCAACTCCATGTCATACAAGCAACAGAGACACCCTCGGTACCACAATACCTCCAAGCCATCCTTTCTAAACATCAATTGGTATTTTCCACTCTCCAAGGCCTTCCTCCTTCCTGTGGTGTTCATGATCATTCCATTCGCCTTGTACCAGGAAGCCTTCCTCCCAATATCCGTCCATATCATCACCCCTTTTCCCAAAAAAATGAAATTGAGAAAATGGTCCAAGAACTCCTTAATGCAGGTGTTATCTTCCCTAATACGAGCCCCTAATCGTCTCTAGTGGTCATGGTCCTGAAGAAAGAAGGTTCTTGGGGAATGTGTCCTGACTTCGATGCCCTCAACAAACTTACCATCAAAGACAAATTCCCCATTCCTCTCATTGATGACCTCCTGGATGAATTGAGTGATGCCCAATTCTTCACTAAACTGGATCTTTGTTCAGGCTACTACTAGATACGTAGGATAGAGGCAGATATTCCCAAGACTTCCTTTAGAACTCATGAGGACCACTATGAGTTTTTGGTCATGCCCTTTGGCTTGTTTAATGTCCCCTCCACCTTCCAAAGGCTCATGAATATTGTCTTTCGTCCTTTTCTCCACCATTTTGTCTTAGTTTTCTTTGATGATATCCTCATCTATAACAAAAACTAGACAGACCATCTTTCTCATGTGGATCAAGTTCTCCACCTACTCTCTCAGCACCAACTTTTCTTGAAACAGTCTAAATGTGCTTTTGGCGCCTCAGAAGTAGAATACTTGGGTCATCTGGTTGGCAAGCATGGCATCAGGGTGGATCCTAAAAGGATTTAAGCTATGCAAGATTTGCCTCACCCAAAGACTCTTAAGAGCTTGCATGGATTTCTAGTCTTAATAGGGTATTATCACAAGTTTGTTAAGAATTATGGGAAGATTGCAACACCTCTCACTGCTCTCCTCAAAAAGAACTCTTTCACTTGGACTCCAACCACTGCTCAAGCTTTTCAAAGCTTCAAGATGGCCATGTGCACCACTCCAGTCCTCACCGTTCCTGATTTCACAAATACCTTTGTGTTGGAATGTGATGCCTCAGGGAAAGGAATTGGTGCGGTCCTTATGCAAGAGGGTCAACCTTTGGCCTTTACCAGCAAGCAACTATCTGAAAGAAATCTAGGAAAATCCATCTATGAAAATGAAATGTTGGCTATTCTTCATGCCAAGGATCTGTGGCATCCTTATCTATTGGGGAAACAGTTCCAAATTAAGAAAGACCATCAAAGCCTCAATTATTTTTTGGACCAACGCATTTCCTCCCCAGAACAACAAAAATGGGTGACTAAACTCTTTGGATATGATTATGAGATCATTTATAAGAAAGGCAAAGAAAATGTGGTTGCAGATGCACTTTCCCAGAAATATGAAGATGAAGGATCCCTTTTTTCTCTTTCATTCATTGTACTAGATTGGCTCCAAGACGTTTGCCAAGAATGGCTAAAAGATCCCAAAAGTTCCCAGTTGATCCAGCAATTGCAGTCCAATGCTCCAGCTTCCCCAAGGTACTCTTGGCTCCATGAGGAACTTTGATACAAAGGCCATTTGTATTTAAGTAAACAATAAAAGCTTAAATCCATTGTACTTTTTGAGCTTCATGCTATACCCACAAGAGGGCACTCCGAGTTCACCAAAACCTCTGATAGGGTCAAACGTTCCTTTTTCTGGGATGGTATGAAACATGACATTCATAATTTTTTTGCTGAATGTGACGTATGTCAACACAAGAAGGGAGAAATAGTCAAATCGTCAGGAACACTACAACTGCTCCCAATTCCACTTGCTATTTGGAAGGATATATCTATGGATTTTATTACCGGCTTACCCAAATCAGGAAATAAATCCGTCATCATGGTGGTTGTTGATCTCCTTTCCAAGTATTCTTATTCTTGCACCCTTCAACACCCGTTTACAGCATCCACAGTGGCTCAAATCTTCATGGATAAGGTCTTCAAGATTCATGGCATGCTGCACTCTATTGTTTCTGATCACAACCCATCTTTCACAAGAAATTTTTTGCAAGAACTATTCAAGATACAAGGCACTGAATTGCATCTCATCACAGCCTATAATCCCCAGAATGATGGCCAAACGGAAGTTGTCAACAAGTGTTTGGAAACATATTTGAGGTGTTTTGCCTTGGAAAAGAAAAATTAGTGGGCTCAATGGTTACCCCTAGCTGAATGGTGGTACAACACTTCATACCATATAGCTACACGCATGACTCCTTTTGAAGTGGTATATGGACAAAATCCACCTTCAGTTCTCTCATACTTACAAGGTGCCTTGAAGGTTCAGGCGGTTGACCTAACACGTACATCTTGAGAGGCTATTCTCCGTACCCTCAAAGAGAATTTGGTCATGGCTCAGAATCACATGAAGCAACAAGCAGATCAACGTCACTCTAAACGTCAATTTGTGGAAGGAGATCAGGTGTTTCTTTGACTGCAACCTTACAAGCAAACTTCCCTCAAGGCCAAGCATTACCAGAAGCTAGCGCCCAAATTTTATGGTCCTTATACCATGCTCAAGCATGTGGGACAAGTTTCCTATCAGTTATCTTTGCCGAGCCATTCGAAGCTACATCCTATTTTTCATGTTTCGTGCTTAAAGAAGGTGATTGGATTGGAGCTAAATGCCAAATTCAAACCAACCTTCCAGAGTTAGTTGAAGAAGGATCCATTTGGCTACAGCCAGAAGCAGTTTTGGACCAGCATGAGTATCGCCTATGTCAGAGAATCATCAAGGAAGTGCTAGTTCAGTGGAAAGATACAACTCTAGCAGACGCCACTTGGGAACCAACTACCATTTTGTAGCAATTTCCTCATCTCAAGCCTTGAGGACAAGGTTGTTTTTAAGGGGGCGGACATGTTAGGTTCCTAACCCACACATAGGTAGAAGAATATGTTCGGATGTAATAAAGATGAACATTAATAAGGCCTTTCAATAAAATAGAATAAGGCAGATGTAAGAAGACCTAATAGAAGATTCTGCTTCTAGAAGGATCTTCTCTAGATGCTTCTTTTTAGTATAAATAGGAGTCGAGGGTATGAGAACCCTAGCTTGGATATTATTGTAATAGAGCTCTACTCAACTGGAGGTTTCCCCCTTGAAGAGGCCCGTGAAAATTGCTTTCAGATTCAAAGTGTTATTTCTGTTGTTATTCTTATATCATTTTCGTGTTATTGTGGTGAATGTTCTGGTTATATTGTTGTTATTCTGCCATTACTAGCATTTTACTTATGTTCTGCATACATTGTATACCTAGTATATTACACATTATGACACCTAAGAAAAGTGGGAAATTTATGCAACTAGAACCAGAGGGATTTGGATTTCTTTAGGCTTATCCATAACTTTCAAAAAAATTCAGAGAAGCAAAAAATAGAGGTAGAGTTGGACAGTTATTTTCTTTTTCCAAAAGATAATCCTAAAGAAAGTAAAGGAATCCAACTCAGAGGATCTAATAAGCAATAGACCAGACCATCAAAACAGAAAAAAGAGGAACCTGAAGACTTCAAAGAAATAAAGCCAAATTTGTTCATTGATATGAATAAGTCTACACCCGAGGAAAGCTATGAAAAATGTAAAAAATAAGAAGGGAAGAAATCAATACAGGCAATACTTTTTTTTTTCCATCTTTTAGTCTTTATATTCAAGAGTAGTTTTTGAAACTATGGAGATGCATTATTTGAAACAAAAAGAGGTTTTTGTTGGGAACATACCCCTTCACAAAACCCTCTCTCGGGTTTTACACAAGAATCACAGTTTAATAGGTTCGAATATATGTTTTAGGCCTATTTTCCATACATTTCACAATAAATGATTTCCTGTTTTAGTAACCAATATTTGACAAGGCTTCAAAGCAGTTGGAGATGAATTTTTGGATACCAAAAGAGATTTTTGTTTGGAACGGGCCCCTTCGCAAAAACCTATGTCTATTTTTAGATAACTATCACCGTTTGGGAGATACGAAGAGATTTTTAGACCCTATTTCTTAGGAATTTGCTAGATTTATTTTCCTAAAATATTTCATGGACAATAGTTGATAATCCACCTCATAAATTCGACCTGGAGATTAGATATGATCTCCTCCTTTATTATTTGAAACGAGAAACTAAATATAGATGTGGATGTTTTCATATCCATTTCTTTTGGATCTTGATAAATATGTATTCTTTCTATAAAAATAGGGTAGAAGGATAAGTTAGAGAGTTGATGGGTTGGGAAACATTAGTCATTTTTGAAGAACACTCTATTGTAAATAAAACCATATATTTAAACTGGTAATAAATGCTAAAGGAAATTTGATGGTTAGATTTCTAATTCTTGTCTATTTTTCTATCTTTTTCCTACTTGAATGCATGTTAATATTCTGCAATGCATATGATGTATCTTGTTTATGAGTAAGCCAGTGAAAACTTTATTGATTGTTTGTTCATAATCATATTTTCTTTAAAGTGTTTTTCTCTTTTGTATTGAATGATATTTAGGATCAAGAGTTTCATGTGTGAGTGGACAAATTGAAATCTTACATATTTCCCCTTTCTTTATATTTCTCTTTCCATATTATCCATTAGATTGACTACCATTTACTAATCCATTGAGATATGTTTTTTCTCTTTCATGTTTGAGACATATTTTTCACATTATCCTTAACCCAACCTTCAACTAGTTCAAAACCTAAATGTAAAATTTACCCATAAAACCATTACAATACCTTGATGATGCCCTATATTTCCCTCTTACAGTCAAGTGAAACTTTAGGGACTAACATATTTTGGCATCATTGTTGGGGACGAAGACACAAAGTATTTATCCCCAGGAGAACGAAAACGATCAAGTCTAGCTCTTGATGGTGAACAGGAGTTGGACACTTTTTCTGACTGTATCATTCACTTGGAGACTCCATGAAGGAAGAATCCATTGGAAAATTCACTGATCCGAGATGTCAAAGGCTATGGAAGCTATTTTGTCACGAAAGTTTTCACCATTTAATTTCTCTTCTATTCTTGGTTTCCCTAATGATGTTCCCACTATAGATATATGGAGAGATTTCCTTCCACAATTTAGAGAAAAGGATGAGGACAATCTGGCACTACATTTGATTGAGTTTCATCAATTCATAGATCAGATGAATATACATCATGAATATGTATTGATGAAAATGTTCATGTAGCCATTCGATGGCTATGCAAGGCAATGGAACAAAACTCTTCATGCTTCTAGTATTTCCTCTTTGAAGGAATTTCATGATGTTTTTTATTCACATTGCAAGAGAATTTACCTATCTAAAAGTATTTTTGAGCATTTTTGTGAGGGATATGCATTATATATTCATAATTTAGTAGTTTATTCCTCTAGCAGTACAGATGAAGAGGATGATTACATCGAGGAAGAGGAAGAAGATTTATTATCAGTCATATCTTCTTCTAAATTTGTCTCACAACAGTAAGATTTTCAACATTCTAATCTTGAAATTCATAACAATGATACTTTATATGCATTTGGCATAAATATGAATTTTTCTAATAGTAGTGACTATGATACAAATGTTGTTCCTAATCTGTTTGAATATCAATTGTTGACTGAAGAAATTCTTGTCGAACATCATACTTTATATGAGGAAGAAAAACCAACAACTGTAAATGTATTTGATGTTGTTTCATATGTGTCTTATGGTCAAAATTCTAATGATGATCAAGCAACATATATGCACTCATTTTTTCAATGTGATTGTGAAGTAAAGGTCCTTGTTTTTTAGAGTTCAATTTTTTTTTCAAATCAACCTTTATTTGATGAGTATGATGATGATCTTGAAGTCCTGGATCTAGATGTTGACGATATGACAAATTCTAACCAGAAAATTCATGAAGGCATTCAGTCCATCGTCCATGAGGAGCCAAAGCCAGTTTATGATAGCTATGCATCTGAAGGAAGTGTGGAATATGAGGATCAACCTCTTTATTCTCATGATGATAATGTTGTTTTGAACAATGTTTTCCAATAAGAATATGAGGAGGTTCTAGATTCTTTTTCTAAAACAAGTGATCTTCAAATGAGTCATGTTCTCATAAATGGAGCATAAATCATAGAGCAACAATATGGCTTCTTGTATCAGCTGGAGATGCAACACAATTGGAAGGATCATGTGGTTGTCTGCATGGAGTTCGTAGTTTTACGAGTTCAAAGTTTTCCATTTTTTGGAATTAGAGCAGATTGTAGCTGTAAGTATTGGCTGCCCATTACCTTTATGCTGCAAAAATTTCATTTTTTTTGCATTAACTCATTAAGACGCAAATGGGTTGGTCATTCTATCACTCTAATGTTTAATTGGCTATATTGGCAATTTCATATCGCATAATCAACTTTCTCCTACCAGTTAGAAGTACTAGG
This sequence comes from Picea engelmannii, assembly GCA_009831015.1. Classification (NCBI taxonomy): domain Eukaryota; kingdom Viridiplantae; phylum Streptophyta; class Pinopsida; order Pinales; family Pinaceae; genus Picea; species Picea engelmannii. The sequence goes on along the minus strand of ML779612.1, from coordinate 391,206 downwards.
ATGATTGAATAAGATTGCATCCAAGTAGTTTGTTTTCAATTTATTGGTCTGATCAGTAATAAAGACTCCATAAGACCAATGGAAAGACTACTTGCAGTTTTGTGGTTGTTATTTTTGGATTTCAAATAAAGGAATGGATGGACAGGGTAATAATTACAGTAAAAGTTGATTATTATCAGGGAGATAAAGGCATTGGTCAGCAAGTTCTTAAAGTTTCATCATGAAACTTTATCCCCAAAAGGAGCCAATGTTAGTCTCTAACTGTGTTAATAACTGTTGAGTTATTATCTTCCATACCCTGTCTATCCCTAGCATTATTTTTCACTTTTCTTTCTTTGATTCTAACATGTTAAATTGAGATTACATTTGTATGCTTTGTGTGTTTAATACAATGTTTCAGATTGATTAAAGTAGAATTAGATGGTTTGGAATCTCTCCATCAAATCACAAGTCCTTTTCTCTTTTTAAATTTTAATTATGTCTTATGGAAAAGGGCACTACAGGAATAATGCTATTCTTGTATCGCAAAAAATAATCATCATTTTTCATGTGTCACTTCATGAAATAATGTCAGAAGAAACTTGAGATCATATCCTAAATTCCAACATGATTGATGATTAAAGATCTAATTGTGTCCTCATTATTATACTCACTTGAAGAGATTGGGATTGTAATAATCCATCATGAAATCATATCACAGGTTTTTTTGTTTCATAGTATGATGGATAATAGATTACACCTGAGACTTTCATTATATTTGGTTTTATTTTATACAAGATTTGTAGGTCGCCAACCTCTTCCACAACATTTTCAGAAGATCTATAGTTTTTACTGACAAAACCCCTATACAAACTCTGAAATTCAGTGATCTGAATTATGGAACCTAAGAAAAGTGGGAAAGTTACCTGACTAGAACCAGAGGGTGTCAAATTTCTCGAGGATTATCCATAAATTTCACAAAAATTTAGAGAAGCAAAAAAAAAGAGGTAGAGTTGGACAATCATTTGCTTGTTCCAAAATATAAGCCTAAAGACAATAAAGGAATCTAGCTTAGAGGGTATAATAGGCAACAGATCAGACCATCAAAACAGAAAAAAGAGGAAACTGAAGACTTCAAAGAAATAAATCCAAATTTATTCATTGATCTGAATAAGTCCGCACCTGAGGAAAGCTCTTAAAATTGTAAAAATAAGAAGGGTAGAAAACAATACAGGCAATACTCTGTTTTTTCCATGTTTTATTCTTTATCTTCAAGAGTAGTTTCTAAAACTATGGAGATGAATTATTTGAAAAAAAAGAGGTTTTGTTGGGAAATGGCCCCTTCAAAAAAACCTCTCTCATTTTTTACACAGATATCATAATTTAAGAGGTTAGAATATATCTTTGAGGCCTATTTTTCAGATATTTCATAATAAATGATTTCCTGTTTTAGTGACCAATGTTTGGCAAGGTTTAAAAATAGTTGGAGATAATTTTTTAGAAACCAAAATAGATTTTTGTTTGGAATTCCCCCCTTCACAAAAACCTCTCTCTATTTTTACATATATATCACATTTCTAGAGATACGAAGATATGTTTAGAGCTTATTTTTCAGGAATTTGCCATATTTGTTTTCCTAAAAAATCTCATGGACAACAGTTGATAAGACACCTCATCAATTCAAATTGGAGATCAGATCTTATCTCCTCCTTTATTATTTGAAACAAGAAACTAAATATAGATGATGAGGTTTTCAGATCCATTTCTTTTGGATCTTGATAAATATTTATTCTTTCTATATAAACAGGGTTGAAGGAGAAGTTAGAGAGGGGATGCGTTGGGAACCATTAGCCAGTTTTGAAGAAAACTCTATTGTAAAGACAACCATATATTTCAATTGGTACTAAATGATAAAGGCAATCTGATGGTTAGATTTATAATTCTTGTCTAGTTTTCTATCTTTTTCCTACATGAATGCATATTAATCTTCTACAATGCATATGATGTATCTTATTTATGAGTAATCCTATGAAAAAATTATTGATTGTTTGTTCATAATCAGATTTTCTTTCAAGCATTTTTCTCTTGTGTCTTGAATGATATTTAGGATCAATAGTTTCGTGTGTCAGTGGACAAATTGAAAGATTACATATTTCCCCTTTCTTTCTATTTCTCTTGACATTTGATCCATTAGATTGACTACTATTTACAAAGCCATTGACATATGTGTTTTCTCTTACATGTTTGAGACATATTTTTCACATTATCCTTAACCCAACCTTCAACCAGTTCAAAACCTAAATGCAAAATTTACCCATAAAACCATTGCAATAACTTGATGATGCCCTAGCTTTCCCTCTTATAGTCAACTGCAAATTTAGGGACTAATAGAAAGAACGTGGGATCATATTCGATCGACATTGGATATGGTCAGATGGATGTGTGAGCCAATTCAAATATTCATGATCATTCTATTTGTTGTGTCATATTCATAAGAAATAAAATATTACACATAGTGGGAAGTGTTTTGGGACTAGTCATTGAAAATGAGAGAATGATGGTGCAGGGGCATGTGTAAAACAAGCCCTTCAAAGGTATCAGATGAACCCTCATGTCAATCGATTTGAATCCACTGATCAAGTTGTTGAATGGTGAAAACTGATGCTAATCCATGAAAATAATCCATCAAGAGATGTGTGAAGGTGTGTATATATATACGTGTTACAGATGTACACAAGATATTTTTATTTATGTGTTCAAATTTATATGATATTCAATCATTTTCTTGGTAGATTTCAAGTTAACAAGTTCTTGTCTTGTGCAGGTTTTTTTGGCATGTTGGAATCCAAGATGTAAATAAACAAATCCCATATGAAGCCGATACAATACACGGGACATGAAAAGTGCATTCATTTAAAACAAAATGCTATCAAAATGTGTTTGCATTTGATAGAAGAAATGAATCTTGTTTTTATTCAGTTTGCATAGAGGACACAAAATCCATAGAGATTTGTGAAAACAAAAATGTGGAATATGTTAAAGCTTGGAGACATATCAAACTTAATATAAAAGGGGAAATGCCACTTGCAAGAATAGAGGATATGGAATCAAATGAAACTATAGTGTTAGTTGATGGTGATGGAGTTTCTGATCTTGTTAGATAAGACAATTTTTATGTTTAAATATTTAAACAACTTGTAGATGTACTTGTGTAACATCCCCATCTGGTACGACTCCTACGATGTACAACCTGTAAAAGCACCCTTAAATTTTATTTTTTTGTGCGTGTGTGGGTAGGAAGGTAATAATGACATTATACTCAACAACACAACATGATGATGAACACAACGCCTACAACTCACACAACAAAAACATAATGACCTAACATAAAAGCACATCAAGCAGCTGGAAGCAATGTATGACACTCAACTGATGAAGAATAAGAATGACTGCCCGCTTGTTCTACCCTGCAATAGTTAGGACCTCTAGGACACATAAGCAATGCTCAAGCCCAGTTTCCCATCGACTTTGAGCATTTAAGGTGTCAAGACTGGCGACTATTCTGAGGAACAAGGAGGTGTCCACATCTCACCCGACACAAGCAGACCAAGCCTACTAAGCTAAGGACAATCATCCTAACAACCCCACACACCCAAAATTAATTACACAAGTAACTAGAATCCCTTACAGTGAGCAACCAAGCACATTAATTGTTTACAAAACCAAGTACAAACATTATTTATAATGAACAACCACACCCTCAATGGGAAGTGCAAGCTAAAAACGACTTCGTCAACAACCAACCATTAATCAAGGATGAAGGGTCAATATCTATGGTTTAGATTGGCGTTAATTACAGATCAATTAACCAGTCTAAATTTTGTTAGTCAATGAGTTAACAACCGAACTTAACATGAATTACGACTCAATTTAGCGTGTCTAAGATATGATCATCATTATTGTACAATCTAATTTAACCTTAAAACAATCAAATGAGCAGTTCTAATTTATAAATTGTCATCAAGGTGCCATCTAATTCAACATTAAATGGACATCAATAAGAATGTCTGAACTTCGCCTTAGTTAAATAAAAATAAGTAACATTAATTATAATCAACTAGCTGTCTAAATTATAGATTGGTCATTAATTCACAATCAAATAGACATTAAATACAACCCATTTAGCAAGTCAAAATACCCCTTTACCATCATTACAATCTAGTTGACTAATCTAATTTAATCAATATTAGGACCATAAACTACAACTCCCATTTAATTTAACATTAATGCAATCAATGGAGCAAGTCTGAAATAAAAAGTAAAAGGTCAGCAGTGTACCATATAAGGTGCCTTAAATGAAAATCAATCCAATACTAAAATTGTAATTATAATTACAATCTAATCTAACTGTTTATTTATTAAGAAGACTAGATTTACCAGTCTGGTCTGAGTGAAACTAGGTTGTCTACTCATCAAGAGGGTCTAATTGTAAAGAAGGTTGCTCCACCTAAAAGGAAAAATGGGCTCACAATCAATGAGGCCCAAGGTATCTTCCTATGCCAAGTCACAAGGCAACGATCACCCCAAGCATCGATAGCTCCCAACAACACTAAGGTACATGCAACAACACATGGTTTCATGAGGAAGGAGAGCCCACGAGGGGCATTTCAAGTGATCTACACATCAAAGTCGGTCAATAAAACTAACGGAAACCCTTCCAAGTAAAACTGACAATTATTTTAAATAGACAACATTTTTATTTCTATCTCATATAGGCTGGACAAGACATTACACCTTTATTACTTAACCGTGGTCAGACAACAATCTTAGGAAGTAATTAAATGGTCATTTTCATGCAACCAGTAGCAGCATTGTCAGAGCAAAGGAAAACGTTTTCAAGGAGAAGGTAAATCTAACTGCACTGCCATAAAAATCGTAACTACCAGTAGTTTTAATGGATTTGCCAATTTAAGGAAGACGTGGTGCATTATCCACCACAGATGAGAGTGTAAGTCGCTTTTATACATAGCTGAATGCATAGGTATGTTACACGGCTTGGGGCAAATATTCATGGGCAAGGGACGTAGTGTTCACAATAGTTAAAGGTTACAATCATTGGGGTAAGGTGTCACAACAAATACAAAGTATACAATCGCAGAGGCAATGGGATGCAACAAATTCAATTTAGGGTTCGAGATCCTTAACAATTGATCATTATCTTCTAAATACCACAAAATCGATTCTAGAGAACCCACTCTATTTAATTGGAATATCATGGACTTTCTGCAACCAATGATAAGCTTTGAAACTAAGTCTAATCTCCTTCAGGCTTTATAATGGCCAGTCCCAGGCAACCCAAGAATAAAAGCACAGGGATGAATTCGCCCTTCAGGTGGTATTGTTGAGAAAAATAAATGCAGACCAAGGCTCAAGTAGACAAATATTTCATTTCCAGTCAAGGGCCTTCCAGAGTGCTTGAAGGGAACAACCCAACAGTGATATTTAAAAATAAATGAACACACAACAATTCGCTGAATAAAATGAGAAACACAGCAAACCAAAGTCAAATCATTGAGGGAACAAGGGTAAATTTGAATAAAACATAGGGGTAAAAATGTCGAATTAAACCAATTCAAGATGTGGCATCAAATCTAGAGATCAGATGCATCACATCGCGGGAAGGGAGTGAAGGCATAGAATAAAAACATAGAGAAACAATAATTCTGCCTCGCAGAAGCAAAATAGTAGGAGAGAAAAATATGCGGTGCATTCTAATCATAAGCAAGACGCAGAGTTAAAATTCTCCATCATTAAACAAAACGCGGGGTTAATAGTTTACAACTATCACATAATTGCAATCACTGAAGTAATATTTTTACATCCATTACCTAATTACAACAACAGAGGTAATATTTTTACATCAGTTACATAATTACAATCGCAGAAGTAATAAAAACTAGTCAATCCAATAAGAAACAAAATGCAGATTGAAGTTAAATACTTTTTACATATCGGGATACAAATATAAAAATGATGACAACAGTAAGAGAACACCAGGTCCATAAGTATAACTCATCGAAAGGATCGCAGGGATTCTATCAGTCAAGGTGCAGAAAAATAAACAACAAGGAAGCAAGATAATCCATACGCAGAGGTCGTACTGGAAGGCGCAAGTCAAACAATCAGGCAAGGACAACAATAGAGGTAGACAACTAATAGATTCATCCTTCACTTCATCATCCTCACACAGAAAAGCAGGGCGTTGAGATCCATAGGTCTTTTAATGCTAAGGCGATGACCATAGATCAGGCTCCTGGCTGACTGCTCAGGCGAGGACTGGTGAGCTAGGGATGAAAGCTAAGCAACCACGAAGAACGCAACCAATCACAGCCAGGTGGTCAAGATATGCGGGTAAACGAAGGCCATGGGAGACAACAACCATCGAGCTAGGCTAAAAAAAGTTTTCATCATCAACTTAAAAGACATCAATTTACTTTTCCAATAAACAAGCAGATCCAAGCATAAGTCCTAATACCATCTACTAAACAAAAATGAAGAGAGTGTACCGTTGCCTGATTGCCCGCTCTGAATGACGTCTGTGTGATCCATGCCACTTTCCCTTGTTGACTGATGAGACTTCATCGATACCTCCTAGCCAATGCTAGGGGTACTATCCTCCCCCCTTAGCCCCTCGATCTGCAAAGGGGCCACATAGACACTATCCATAGATTTCGACTAGCTCCCATCTCGCCTCGCAAGGCCGAGCTACCACTCCTTACCGAACTGAGTATCACAACTCCCACAAGTTAAATCATTCAAGTAGATAATTCTACAGCGTAACGTTATGCAAACAGAATATCCTCCAACCTCCATCACCTCCCTTCATTATATAGAGTTTTGTGGTTCCTGACTTTCCAAAAATTCTCTTTTAGTTAAGTTTTTATAATTACATTCCTAAATATTCCTCTCTGTACAAGTGTCCCCCATCCCCTACATTCCTCCATAAATTAATTTCTTTATTTCCCTCACCCACCTAGAGTTACTCCTAGAATCACTCCTAGGTATCCCCAAATTCTCTTACAGGTTTTAATGGCTTTCCCTATTATTAAATTGCTAGTTTAGTTTAAATTAGAAAGCTCTTAAATGGTAGATACTTTTCTAAGTTTGACTTTCCACTTTTTCCCTTATGTTCCCCTTTTTCCCTTTTTATGTTTACCTATTTTCCTAGTTTCCTAAATTTTTAGGTTTTTCCGTCTTTCCCCTTTTTGTTAGAACTCAAAAAGGAAGGTGTGGAAATTAACCCCCTTTTTCCCTTTTCTCATTAAATTAATATATTTTGAATTATCATAAAATAATAAAACGATTAATTCCCTTTTTAAATTTTAATCCAACAGATTTTTTTTGAAACAATTAATTTCTTACTCCCTCTGTGTTACAAGATTTAACGAAGGTCACAATTATTATTTATGTGGTTTTTATTTTTATTATTATTATTATTATTTATAAAGAGATAAAATTTTACCACTAGCATAGTTTAGACTTAAACCTTAAATTTTCGCAATGGGCGACATTTTATTAGGGAAAATGTTTCTTTCTTTTTTTTAATTCTTATCACACTAATCATCTTAAGGTTGTCTAGGTTCATTCATCTATCATCAACACCGTGACGTGCCCTTCAGGACGCACTAGGTGCTCCAAGGGTGCCACCCTAATCTGTTTCCCTTGCGTGAAACAGATTCATGGGATCGGATTCGATCGACATTGGATATGGTCAGATGGATGTGTGAGTCAATTCAAATATTCATGATCATTCTATTTATTGTTTCATATTCATAAGAACTAAAATATTACACAGAGTGGGAATTTTTTTGAGACTGGTCATGGAAAATGCGAGCACGATGGTGCAGGGGCATGTGTAAAACAAGCACTTCAAAGGTATAAGATGAACCCTCATGCCAATCAATTTGAATCCATTGATCAAGTTGTTGAATGGTGCAAACTGGCACTAATCCATGAAAATAATCCATCAAGAGATGTGTGAAGGTGTGTATATATACATGTTACACATGTACACAAGATATTTGTATTTACGTGTTCAAATTTATATGATATTCAATCATTTTCTTGGTAGATTTCAGGTTAACAAGTTCTTATCTTGTGCAGGTTTTTTTGGTATGTTGGAATCCAAGATGTAAATAAATAAATCCCATATGAAGCCAATATAATACACGGGACACGAAAAGTGCATTCATTTAAAACAAAATGCTATCAAAATGTATTTGCATTTGATAGAAGAAATGAATCTTGTTTTTATTCAGTTTGCATAGAGGACACAAAATCCATAGAGATTTGTGAAAACGAAAATGTGGAATATGTTAAAGCTTGGAGACATACCGAACTTAATATAAAAGGGGAAATGCCACTTGCAATATCAGAGGATATGGAATCAAATGAAACTATAGTGTCAGTTGATGGTGATAGAGTTTCTGATCTTGTTAGAGAACACAATTTTTATGTTTAAATATTTAAACAACTTGTAGATGCACTTGTGTGATAATCTAACACGAACAACTTGTTGTAACATATCAAATTATTTGCAGGAGATGTATTTGTCATGGTTGCACCTATAGACAACACTAAAAATGTGAAATATTATTTGATGCGATGCACATAACAGAAGATGAGGTTATTAGAATATTTTGATGATAACAATTTTATATATGAAAGAGGATCCATCGTATTGAAAGGATATTGTTTTCAAGAAACCCATCAAACTGATACTTGTGTTCACTTTCAATAATACCAGTCGGATGTCATAAGTTGTCAATATAGTCATTTGGTATGTGCAGTGCACATAAAGTTAATAGAAGTTCAATCAAGAAAAAAAACAAAAGTTAGAAAATGGAAAATGTCCAAAGCCGATCATGAACGAATAATTGAATATGGAATACCATTACGATCTCTTTAAAAAAGTGGCATGTACATTCCAAATTTTTTTATTTTGCATTGAAAGTACACGTATTTATGAATATATAGGATTCTAGAATCATTTGGTTTAGTTTACTTTCATGGTCTATTCAAATAAGAAAAGTTATATTTTTGATGAATTATAAAGTTTACCAACCTTATTTACAATTTGAGGGAAGAACCTATAGATTGTATAAGGAACCCAAAATGACCTATACTTTGGGTGATTATACTAATCCTACAAATTATCCATCATATACACAAATCCTTTAATGCATAACTAATTTACTACATAAAGGATCTGCGTTCATTATTTGAAATGATTGAAATGATTTTTCATATGAAGAGGATAACTTCATATGAAAACTAGGACCCATTTCCATGTCATTATAAGGGACTATTGATGGCTTAAAAAACTTTCACTAAATGTAGTACCTTTAATAAAATGATCCACCTCTCTATTAATATATCTAGGAATAATATCATTCTACAAATAAAAAATAGCAGGTCATCTACTAAGGTTTTCTTTGTTGCATTTAGATTTTCATTTTTTTAATTGAATTTGGAGTATATTCAGAATTCAAGGTAGTGTATGATTAACATCCTAATTAAAAAATTTAAATACGTCTTAAAAGTGTCAATTTTAATTATGACATTGTGAATTTTGATTCCAAAAGTGTTGATATATTAAATTGCTACAATGTGCATTTAGATTTGAATATCTTGAAGCAAATCAAACAAAATTGAAATTATGAGATACTTGAAAAATGTATATGATGAACCTAACACTACTTATATTCTACACATCAAACATAATTTTCATTAAGTTTGATTGAAAAATCTTAAGTTGAAAAATAATTTGATTTTGTGATAACAAAAAATAAAATATAACACCATCTATTAAGGCTTGGTTTGCTGCATTTAGATTTTCGTTTTTTTAATTGAATTTGGAGTATATTGAGAATTCAAAGTAGTGTATGATTAATATCCTAATTAAAAAATTTAACGACATATTAAAAAATATCAATTTTAATTATGATATTGTGGATTTTGATTCCAAAATTGTTGATATATTAAATTGCTACAATGTGCATTTGGATTTCAATATCTTGAAGCAAATCAAACAAAATTGAAATTATGAGCTACTTGAAAAATGTGTATGATGAACCTAACACTACTTATATTATACATATTAAACATAGTTTTCATTAATTTTGATTGAAAAAACTTAAGTTGAAAAAGAATTTGCTTTTGTGACCTCGTAACAAAAAATAAAAAATAACACCATCTACTAAGGCTTGGTTTGCTGCATTTAAATTTTCAGTTTTTTAATTGAATTTGGAGTATATTGAGAATTAAAGGTAGTGTATGATTAACATGTCCTAATTAAAAATTAATAGCACTAGTGAATACTTCCATTAATGGTAGGTGTTATACTAATGACACTAGTGAATACTTCCAATGTGCAAAGGATTGATAATCCATCAACCCTTTTCTACCCTTTTCGGTACATAAAAAATTTATATTAATAATTTTTTTAATGAAAATCACTTACTAATATTAAAGTATATTTTAATTTTACATATTAAAAAAGGTTAGGTCATGTTTTTATTTCAATTTTTATTTCAAAGTATATTTTTATTTCACATTTTCTTGAATAAATATATTGAAAGCTCGAAAAGAAACCAAAGACGAACATAACTAGTTTAGTGTTGGATTTTCATTTCATTGTGAATTTTCAATTTTGAGTTCAAAGTTTTTACTAAATTTTTTATTGATAGGAGTCTACACCCTATCAAAATAAAGGAGGGGCCTAGATTGATGTGATGATCAATATGCTTAAATTTACAAAAGCATTGTTAAAGTCAATTGATTATCACTTGAATGGAATGGAATAAAATCCATATCACCCAATGAAAATTGGCTTTTACCTTGGCAGTTTAATACTAATTTTTCATCACCATGGACTCAAACTTTATTTTTATGTTTTCACTCTCATAAGAAGCTCTCATATATTTTTAATATACAATATTGTTTTGTTTTTTTCCATTCTAATATTATTAATAGGAGGTAATTGAGAAGTCTAAAACCTAACTTGATCAACCCTCTAGTCCTCAACCCTCGCTCCAAAGTGGGAAACTCTAATTTGATGACTTGTTTGACTATTTTAAACTATATTTGCAAATCAAACAAAATTGATTTTATAAGTTGTAGAAACTATAATTTGATGATATGTTTGACTATTCAACCATATTTGCAAATCAAACAAAATTGAAATTATAAGTTGTACTTGACATAGTACAATGATGTTTATAAATAAAATGAAATAAAACATTTTTAATTTCAGTACAATATCATAAAACATAAATTAACCTTTTACCAGATCATAAAAATTGAAATTATAAGCTATTGACTATTTATAAACGAACAATAAGAAATATATTCTACCATCATAAACAATATAAGAGAAATCAAAGATGAAACAATAAATTGATATTTTGAGTTTCATATATATATATATATATATATATATAGAGAGAGAGAGAGAGAGAGAGAGAGAGAGAGAGAGAGAGAGAGAGAGAGAGAGAGAGAATGAAAGTTTAAATCGTTACACCACCAAATACATAGGTTCTAGAGCCATTTTAGGCTAATAAAAAAAACTAGGAGGCTTGATTAAAACATTTAACTCCAAAATTATGGACTCTAAGCCATTTCTTTAAGAAATATCACTTCATACATGCAAAAGAAAACATTTGTCGAATTCAAAATTTAAAAATTTTAAATAAAATATATCTAGAAATTTAAAATAAAATGTACACATACCATTTTAGATAAATAAAAAATGTTGCGATTAAAGAAAAAATGACATACATACCAAAAGAGTTAAGTTTCATCCGGCAACATACTCATTTCCACCAAATATAATGTAAACATCTGTAACAATAAAAAACAATAAAAACAAAAACCAATAACACATATTAGCATATATACTTTATAAGCAAATATTTTAGAGATATTTAACTAAATATTAAATAAGAAATAAGAAATAATAACATACCCAACGAGAGTTCCATAGATTTAAGATTATCGCTCTCTTTTTATTATACATTTTTGGCGCTTTTTTAAAACCAAACATACATCACGAAGTTCCAAAACTTCCAAAATAGTTACTCCACATATTAAGAATACATGAACTAAACAATGTAAAATCTTATTTAGCAAATTTTTAAAGAGAAAAATTGTGTTCTTGGTAACCGATTTTAGTGTTTAGAGTTAGATAACACCCTAAAAATAAATATAGTTGTGTATGTAGAAAGTTCACAAATCTTCATATTAAGTCATTCTTCCAATAAAATACTTATCTCCTCGTAGATAAAGTCTCATATCCTTCAAGTGAAGTTTTCATGCCAGGTGACCTTATTTACTCAACAGTAAACTACTTATCTCCTCAGCAGTAAAATACTTATCTCCTCTTCTGCAGTGGAATAGATGTTTTCATATAATCAAATGCCCTCAAATCCCCTTTGAAATTAAAGGAATCATAAATCTCCATATTAATCCATTCTTCCAATAAATTACTTATATCTATGAAAGTTCATAAATATCCATTTTAAAAACCATTCTTCCAGAAAATACATATCTCCTCTTTCTGCAGTGGAATACATGTTCTTATATAATCTTTCCTATACATGAAAAAAACAAAAATATGCACATATATTAAGTCATTCTTCAAAAACCATTTAAATCTTTCGTCTTTCTACATGGGATGTTTTCATATTACATATAATCAAATTATCTTTGAAATATGACTTTGTCATGATCTAAACATAAGTGAGATCATGCACATACATAGATTACTTATAAATCTACTTGAATGCTGGTTTTTGTGATTAGTAATCAATTAGTTAAGAGTTTGACAATACCCCAAGAAGGAATTCACTTCATTGTATGAAAAAAACACAAATCTCCATATTATGCCATTCTTGGACAAGAAGGGAAGGAATGCAATCGAAGAAAATTTAGAAATTTTCTTTTTTCTGATGTGGGGTAGAGTCTGTTCTCAAATAATTAATTGTTCAAGTTCAAAATTAGGTCTTCATCATGATCTAAACATAAATAATATTGAATATACCATTTTAGACGATGATAAGATTATATAGGAGTTTTATATATTTCAAAATAATTTATCAAAGCATTGAAAAGTTATATAGACACTAGTTGAGTAACCCTATGAATAGGAAAGGATAAACTAAAAAGTTGATCAAACAAAAATTTGAAAAAAGTAAAAAACAAAAAGAATATTCAACAAAAATAAGATTGAACACTTATTGATCTGGGATATTTTCATCGAGTGACTTATAAAGAATTTCATTAAATGAACATAAATTAAATTGCACCATTAAAGAAGGAAAATCTCAATAATGAAGACGCATAAGAAACAAATATGAAAACAAAAACTTGATAATGAAGTTTGTCCCTAGTGGACTATGTCTCTAGGTCCTGCTCTCAAATGGGTAGCCTTTTTCATTAACTCAGCAAAATAAATTGGCAAAATACATAAGTAGACCCCATTATGAAATCAAGTTGCATAAGTATTTCTTAGATCAGAAAATAGACAACACCACTGAATTCGTGGCGTAAAAAAATACCCAAAAATGACTATCTCCACGCCTTGATCCGACTCTGGCACTCCTAGGCCCAAGAAGATTTTTGTCACGATTTTTGTGACCTACAATAAATGTTGATGTACTCTCTTTGAACTATGTGCCTAACCATACCACGCACTCCTTCCTCTAGCGCTGGGCGGATGCACCTTTTAAGTAATTAATTGGGCATTGTTTACAACGTGGGGTCATTGGTCCATTGGTATATGGTGCATATATTAAGGCATTAATAAGGGGGGAGGTCTCGGGGTCAAGACCATGGGTCTCCCCTTTTTGGCTTGATTGTTGCAACTTATATATATATATATTTAAATATGTCTGCTCCACTACTTTGGTGATGGTTCTATCAGTTGGCGGGTTTCCGAATTTGACGGGGTCCTGCCAGATTTGGCGAACCTGCCAAATCCTATTTTTTTCAAAATTTCGATCACGAGTTGTCATTGGGAATTTTCCCACTGCCACGTGGTAGTCACCTATTGGACCACGTCAACCACTATAATGTCAACCTACCATATCAGCACCACGTCACTTGTACGGATTCCACTTTGGCTGCCAACGCAGCCTGCCACATCAGCTCCATGTCACTGTATGGACTGCCACATCGTGAAATATTACTGGTCCATGGATTGGCCTAAAAAATCCAAATATGGGTGACCCTATGCTTGTCATGTCGAGCTTTATATTGTTCTTGATCTTTCTCCAATTGTTCTCTAACTGCCTGGTGCAACTGTTGGATCCTTTGGATGAACTTGCAGGCTCTTTCCTTTGTTATTTCTTCATTTGCATCTGTATCTCTCTCATACATCAAGTCTAAAGGAACTTTAGGTAGGTACCCAAAACATGTCTCAAAAGGTGAACTATGAGTGGAGGAATGTAAGGCTCAGTTGCAAGCATGTTGTACATAGGGTATATGTTCATCCCATAACTTGGTATGCTTGCTACAGTAGCCTTGAAGCAAAGGTACCACTGTTCAATTTAGCACCTCTGTCTTTCCATCGGTTTATGGATGGAAAGAAGTGCTCCTCTTCAATTTGGTGTTCATCATTCTCCACAATCTTGTCCAAATATCCCCAAGGAATCAAGTATCTCGATCCGAGATAATGGATGTGGGTAACCCAAAGTGAACCCAAACATACTGAAAGAAGATATTAGTAGTCTGTTGAGTAGTGATATGCTTTTTGCATGGCATCAATATACACATCTTCTTGAAGCTATCCACTACAACATACAAATAGTCATGACCCCATTTTGACATTTGTAAACCCCCTACAAAATCCATGGAGATATTTTCCCATGGATGGGATGGAATAGGAAGTGGTGAGTATAGCTCTAGTTTTCTATTAGTGGGCTTACAAGTAGAACACATCACACACCCCTTTACATATTTAGTTACAATTTCTTTCATTTGAGGCCAGTAACAAAACCTCTGTAAATGAGCCATAATTTTTCCTACCACAAAATGCCCATACACAAGAGAAGTGTGAGCTTCTCATGTTACATGGACTAGTTCACTTGTAGGAATACATATCTTTCTAGTATGGTACAATATTTTTCCCTGTAGACAATAGTTCTCTACCTATGCACTATGGGTTAGCTTCTCATATACTTCTTTAAAATATTTATCAATGGAATATTGTGCCACATATCTATCATGAGATAAAGAAGTATTCTTAAAAATAATAGAATCAACAATAGGAGGTCTAGAAAGCATATTAGCTACCTTGTTACTTGTACCCTTTGTACTTGATTACTAAATGAAATTTTTGTAGAAAACCCATCCATTTGTAGTGTTGAGATTGTTGTAGTTTGGTATGTTCTTGTAGATACTGTAAGGGTTGGTGATTTGTATGTATGATTGTTTCCTTCCCTAACAAGTAGTGCTTCCATTTATTTACGCTTTGAACTAATGCATACAATTCTTTATCATATGTCAGATAGTTAACAACAGATTGGTTAAAAGTTTCAGAGTGGTAACAGATGGGATTATGATATTGCATCAATAATGTACCCATGGCGTATCCACTGGCATCTGTATCCATCCCAAAAGGATATTGAAGATTCGACGGTGCTAATAATGGTGCGGTATTGATCTTCTCCTTCAAAGTGTCGAAAGATTTTTTTTCTTTCCTTCCCACTGAAAAGTGTTCTTCACACTGGTTAAGGAATGAAAAGGATCTTCTATAAAGGAGAAGTTTGAAATGAATCTCCTCCAATACTGGACTGCACCTAAGAAGCTCCATATCTCTATTACACTTTTTGGCTCAGACCAATTTACAATTTCATCAATTTTGGAAGGAACAATTTTTAATTGTCCTCCTCCTACAATATGAACTAAGTATACAAGTGAAATCTTGCCAAATTCACATTTATAAAATTTTAAATACAACTTTTCCCTCTGCAAAGTATCTAATACTTTCTTTACATGCCTCACACGTTCATCCCAAGTCCCGCTAAAAATAAGAATGTCATCTAAATATGAAATCACAAAATCATCTAGGAAAGGCCTGAATACATCATTCATCACACGCATGAAAGTTGTTGGAGCATTACAAATCCTAAAAGACATAACTAGCCACTCAAACAATCATTGTTTGGTTTTAAAGGTAGTCTTCCATGCATCCTGTTTTGCAACCCTCATTTGATGGTATCCACTACGCAAATCCAACTTAGTGAAATAAACAACATTATTTAACTAATGAAGTAAATCATCTATACGAGGAAGAGGGTATCAATTTTTCACCGTGATTTTATTTAAGGCTCAGTAATCAACACACATTCACCATGTGCCATCATTCTTTGTAACCATCACGATCAAAGAACCACAAGGAGATGAACTGGGCTTGATGACCCCTTGATCCAATAAGCCTTGTACCTGCTTATTGATCTATGTCATCTCCACAATTGACATCCTTTACATGCCCAAATTAGGAAGGGGAGAATCCTACTGAATATGTATCTCATGTTGGATTACCCTCTTAGGAGGTAATCCATCTGGTTCCTAAAAAATATCATCATACATAGAAACAATATCAATTAATTCTTTCTTATGAGAAGTATCACATCCTTGAAAAGATTCATATTTCCCGACATATTTCTCTCTTATGAACATAATATCTCTTAGTATTGTTTATGAGTCTCGTCATTTGTCCTGCACTAACAAGTGTTGTATTTACCCTCATGCTGTGAGCTCTAACAATATATTCCACTCCCCCTTTAGTAAGGTGGTACTTGTTCTCATGACAAAATAAGACTCCTTTTATATCATAATTATAAGGACTTCCCAACACTATGCCACATATATCAAGTGATACAACATCCAAATCCACTTCATCAATCAACTTTGAAGCAATAACAAACTTGACCCTACATTGTTTGGTGACATTAGGTTTTTCCTTATCACATACCCAACCAAAAGGATAAGGCTTTGGATGTGGTTTTGTTTCAAGACCCATATTTTTGACAAGTGTTTCATATATTAATTTTACTTGGGAAACCTGATCAAATAATGTATCTATCTTAGTGTGTTTACATACAACTCTTATGTGAAATAATTCATTCCTCTTTCGTTCATCATCATGAGATTCATTACTGGAATTTGAACTAGCATGAAGGGAATATTTACCTTGTAATTCAACCGCTATGATATTTCCTTTGTCTCCTTAATTGGAAACAATATCTTGTTTCATTGTAGAATTTTTGTTTGTCTTCCCCTTTCCACCAAACTGTTTCGGTCTCTTTTCCGTAGGTAGTTTCCAATAATGTTCATCATCATGACCGCTTTTTTTGCAATGAGTGCAAGATGGATTTCCACCTTCTCTCGTCACAGTGGTGGTATTATTTTCCTTTCTTTTAAACTTCTTAAAAGGCTTATGTGGGAGATTGGAAGGTTTCTTTGTGGGATCTTCTTGAACATGCTTGTTACAAGGGAAAAACTCTCTATGGACAAGGGTAAACCACAACAGACAGGTATGACTACAGAAATCAACTCGATTCCAACATGTGTTATATAAACTAATGTGAAATATGAGGAATAAGCCTACCTTGATCCAATCGTTTTATGTCGTTCCACCATTAAGGACTTTGACCTAAAGCATTACACCTGGAAGAAGTTCTCGACAAACAAGTGATGCAAGTATATAGCGACAGTATATAAAATGAGTTATCACATCAAATAGCACAATCCATTAATAAACATTACAAACATGCCCATGAATAATAATCATATATTTGCAAGATATTGATAGGAAGAGAAAGGAGTATTTCTATTAATAATTGATCAACAAAAGTATCAACATTACAGACTTCCATGTCGGCACGTTTCGAAACCAAGAAACCAAGTTCCTTCCAACTGGGTCTCCACCACTTCAATCCTCTACCAAAGGCAAGCTCATAGAAAAGAGATAACGAGATTCTCTTGACAATAAGGGAAGAGCTTTGGGGATGAACACTATGTTTAGACTTGAGGGACAAAGGGATGCAGACTCAATATGAAGTAATTCCTCCAGAGTAACTTTGCTCTCAAATTTGAATTCTTTCTCTCTCTTTTCCATAGCTCGAAATTGTGCTCTTATAGCCTCCAGAATGCATATGAAGGACTGAGTCAGAACGTTTCCAGTATATGGAAGGACAAAGATAAGATATCTTTTGTCATGACATGGAAACCCGACCTCATTTTGTATTTTTTGGAACAAATCCCGATATACACGAGTTGTAGTGGAGCATCAAGCGTATACGCATCTTGCAAAGCCGTTAGGGAGCATATATGTGGAAAAATATATATTTTTGGCTCTGGATTTATCAAAAAGGGGTTTGATAAGTCTGCATAGGGAAATGGAAAAAGGCCCTCTGTGCAATATAGCAATGGTGAGGAAAATCTTGCTATAATAGATGCCCCCTAATGTGTGATATCAAAGGAGTATCTGCGATGGCTGAAATACATTATAAATAACCCAAAATTGGAGTGGTAGAGAAACAGTTGGACGAACTCAATTGCTCATTACATTATGTACTGACTTTGCATACATGGCTGCCAAGAATACAATGAAGATCCATGTGGAAAATATACCAACAAGTGTTCATGGTCATGAGTAGGAAAATATAAATGGGGTTACATGCCAATAGTTGTCATAGTCACGAACAAAGCCCAGTGAAACCAGTCTCAAAATCAATCTGAAGATGTCTGTATAACAAGGAGTACAATCTAATCTCCCATGATCATTGAAGTCAAATAGGTACTGTTTCGATGAAATGGAAGCAACAAATCAGGAAAGTTGTGTCTACAAAGTGATGTCTTCAAGTCTTCAATACAATCCACCAATGGTGCAACTCTACATCATGTGAATAAATGAGTTGAGGTCGAACATGATGAGACATCGTTTGATTATTGGTCATTGAGGTATACCGTTAACAAAGGCACCGAGTACATCTCTACAAATGTGAATGAAGGAGCTGGTGTCGAACATTTAAGAGATCCATTGATCAGGAGACATTGATGTATTCCCATCTGTCAATGGCGAGAGAGCTTGCCACTAATGACTACAAACCTCAAGGTACTCATAAAAATCTAAGTCTTGTATCCAGAATACATGAGCTAAATTCGATGGAAAAGACCCACTGAAAGGAGAGCATTAAGGCGTCTCTCATCAGTCAGCACAAGGAACAATGTAGGAGCTTCATGATTTGGTGGAGATCGGATGAAGAACATGTTCACAAACCAATGACCCTGTGCATATTTCGTGTGTGCCAAATGCAAGTGGTACACGAAAAAGACCCCCCTGAATAGAAGCCAGTGATGAGAACTGCTGACAAAGGCGAGGAAACCACCAATAAGGCTAATGGCATCCAAGACACTGCACGAATCCCAAAGTGTGAATAGATGTTTTGCCGTCAAACACAAGGGAAACCACCCAGTCAACAACCCATGATGAAATGTCGATTGTTGGGTTCAAGGTGACCTACCAATGATGAAAGTAGGACTAGGGTGCATCATAAGACCTAAGTATCATGTGATTCTGAGACAAACTGAGGGTATGGCCGACATGCGAAGTCAAGATTTATGAGGAGTGGACTACATAGGTTGATAGACTTCATTTGAACAAGATAATGAAACATACGGTGGACTCTGGAAGCATAAACTTAATGATTTGATGATTAGATGTAGGAGGCATCCATAATGTTCTCTATAGTGGATGGAAGATTAACCAGTCGGTAGAGAAAATTCTATAACGATATCATCTTCCTAAGGCCATGCTAAACCCAAAATTATGATGACGTAAGGACTCAATAACTTTGTTCTTTGTTCAAAGGCAACATGACTGATGCCAAATACAATATAGTACTCCCTTCCCGCTCGTCTTTTTTTTTTCATAACAATTGAATGCTATGATACAGAGGAGGGAACGAGTGTCGCAAGTAAGAAAAACTAGTTCCAATAGTGGAACGTACCTATGATCAATGCAAGGAAATGCATGCGAGATATGGACACTCGGGGTGATGTTCCCTCCAAGGTATAGGGTGTCAAATTGAAAAGGATAAGAACAAGGCTCTGCTTGGTTGAGGATGAAAACTGCTTGGGCCATGGTTTATAATGCAAAGCGCAAACCAGCTAAAGGCTCAATACGGAAAGCAAGGGCATCAGATGCAATCACAATTTAATGCCAAAAAATGTCCTTTTTATATCTTGTAGTCTATTTGGTGTGAAAAAGGGGTAAACTTATGCCAAATAGACGTTTTTTCAAATCCAATTTACGAGTGTGAAGAAGATAAGTTCACTCGGCGATCTTTTCCATTTTTGATAGCGAGTTGGAAAAGAGCTTAACTAAGACTCATGATATTTCAAATCCAATTTTAACGAGTGTGAAAGGGACAAATTACTCAACAATCTTTTCAATTTTTAGTAACGAGACAGAAAAGAGCTTAACTAAGACTCGTGACCTTTCAAATCCAAATTAACGAGCGTGAAAGGAACAAATCACTCGGTAATATTTTCTCTTTTTGAACGAGTCGAAAACATGCTTAACTTGTACTCATTGGGAGATTCTAGACAGAAAGTCACGGGGGAGGCCAAGGCTCCCGTGTGGACCTTCTATGGAATGTTGGTATCTTACGAAGAACCAACACAAGCTTGGGAAGACCCAAATCTCTCCAAGTCAAGGAGGGAAAAGTGATAATAGAGGGTATCGTCTCCATGGTGTATCAGATAATGTATCTTCCTAGAAAAGACATAGGTGGAGGCATTGGATACCCCACAAGACCATCCCAATTTAAGGGAACCTCGTCAAGACTTGGAGGGAGAGAACTAGGGAAGAGTAAAACTCTCTCTTGTTTAGAAGGTGAAGTAATAGAAATGTGACATGGCATAGAAGGTGTAGAACCAGAACCAGAAGATAAGGATAGACTAAAAATTGCATTGGCGCGACCGCTTCCTTAGACTTATCACTCTCCAAGAGAAGAGTGGGGTCGATCGAAGATTTCATAGATACGACCACTTCCTCAACCATTGGTTGAATAGGATGTGAGACAACAAGGTCAAGAGGTGCGTCATCCCAAGAAATAGGAGTGTTGTCAGTCAAAGATTGCATCGACATGACCGTTGGTTGAACAAGATGCGAGACAACAAGGTCAAGAGATGCATCACCTCCGAACATAGGAGAGGTGTCGATCGAACATTGCATCGACATGATCACAGATTTAACAGGATGTGAGACACCAAGGCCAAAGTAAGCATCAACCCCTAAAGGAAAAGAGGTGTTAGCCGAAGATTGCATCGGCATGACTATTTTATCAACCAAATAAGGAACAAAGTGTTGTGAAACCATAGATGTCTCGGAACATGAAGGGCCCTTAGGTGAGCCCCATGCTTCTAGTATCCCAGCAATAATAGGACACAAACAAGTAAGGTGACTTCCTTCACAAGTCCTCCAAAGGAATCTAGGATTACTTCTAAGACGTCTAGGCTTCGCAATCATATGAATGCCCCCAGCATGACTTGCAGTGGCTAGTGACATGCTCCCAGCATGAATTGCAGAAGCTAGTAGAGAATCTCCAACATGACTAGCAGAGGTTGGTGATGGATGTGCAGTGTGACTAGAAGTGACCAAACATGTGCCCCTAGCATGACTTGCAGTGATTGGTTGCGGGTCTTCAACATGACTTGTAGAGGTTGTTTACCAATATCCAACATGACTATCATAGGTAGGAGATGGAGCTCCAGTATGACTAGCAGTGACTGGACTTGTGGCAATAGTGAATTGCAACATTTGAGTCCAAGGTGCATGGAAAGATTGGTTCTAAGAAATTGCAGGCCAGGAAGGATCCTGGTTTACACCCTATCCCTATCCAACAGGATAACATCCTCCTCCTTATTGATTCGTAAAGGGTTGTAAGAGCATCAACACTAAGGAAGACACTTGCGAAGATAAAGTGACATGACAAGGGTTACTCATGTGAGGATATATGTTTCCCCCAAGGGAGGTAACTTCATGAGGGGGGTTTCCCATACT
Source organism: Picea engelmannii (assembly GCA_009831015.1). Classification (NCBI taxonomy): domain Eukaryota; kingdom Viridiplantae; phylum Streptophyta; class Pinopsida; order Pinales; family Pinaceae; genus Picea; species Picea engelmannii. The sequence continues at coordinate 369,095 of ML779612.1, read as the reverse complement.
ATAAAAATAACTCCCCCCAGATGAAACACTGAAGGACAGACGAAGGTCTGCCATGGGAAAAGTGTTTGTAGGAACTGACATAGCGGAAGAAGGATAAGTGGACGGAGTGTGATAAGTAGAATGATTTCTTAATTAGACACTTACCTCTCGCATATGGGACTCGTAGGAAGGAAGATTCCAACCTCCTACCGTAAGAGGTGTTTGAAGGATATGACTCCCACCAAACAGAGAGGGATAAGAAGAATGCATCATGCCCCCAGACCCAAAACTTGTATTCACATAAGGAGGTGAGATAGAGGATGGCAAGTGCGAAGACATATTAGACATACCATGAGAAAAATGATTAGAGATCCAAGGCATTGACTGAGTACCATAATTCTGCATACCATTATAAAAAGAGGATGGATTTTCCCCCATGAACATCATGGGGGGGGTAGCAGTAAATGAGTGAGCAAAATGAAATCCACTATCCATGATAACAAAGACTCAACATGAAATCCTATGGTCAGCTAATAGTCAAAGAGCATACCAAAAAGTCAAATGACCAATATGCATGCAAACGGGCTAAAGTGGCTGAGTGGCCTCCCTCGCTAAAGAAAGTATGCCTCGTCCAAGAGGGACCTGAGACTCCCTACTAAAGTTTGGAGGTAATAGAATCAGTTATAAGGGCCCTCGTCGGTTAGACCCCCTCGAAGAGGTAATCCTCCATAAAGGTTTTGTTGTACGACCCCTATCTGATTCAAGATGCAAGCAACATAACCCCTACAAGTAACCTATGAGAAATCTAAGTCAAGCAACGAATAAACCATTGTATAACCAATGCACATGCGAACAGTTGTAAGTCTGGATCATCGAATGGGTAGGGTAGAAAATCCCGAAACCTTGAAAGTACTGCCTCTCATAGAGGTATGGGAACTAGCAAGATCCCCAAATATGAATAAATCCACAGAAATATATCTGACGCTAGGTGAGTATCCAGGGGTTATCCCTTCAACTATCTTTGCGCGACCTCGTGATTTACTCCGGTGTGAGAGGAGCCTCCTGATATTACCAATTATACAATGGATTTTTCAACTCCCTGTCTCAGACACATAAGTTGATTTAATTGCCTTGGAGAAGTTTACTCACAAAATCCTATTCCAAGGCACTAAATCCTAGGCTAGTTCATGCACCCTAAAAAATAAAACCGTGACTAATCAATTTTAGTTTAAAGTGTAAAATTTTATTGTCCACGATTACTCAAAAAGGTATGGAAATGAAACTCATGGTGTTATGAATCCGCATAAGAATAGAAATAGATATAATGCAAAGCCTAGATTTCACTTTTTAGTAAATGATATGCTAAATAAAACAGTGCAATATTCAATTTTAATTCTGCAACTCAGAAATAAAATTCAATCTTTCGCTAAATGTGCTAAGCTAATGATAAAGTTTCAAAGACAAAAATACCAACCAATGCAAAGTGCCTATTTTTTGTATTTTCAATGTATTTAAAAAGAAAATGCATGGAATGATAAGTGACTTGATAGACAACCTCTACGGTGTATAAAAGAAATCACTCGAGCAGAATATCAAGTAGTTAAGTAGACAACCCAACTACCAAGGATAAATAAAAAACGGAAAACCAAGAGAAAGATGCCGCCCAAAAATTCAACTCCAAAAAGGTTTCCTATCATACCAGATAATCTCAACAGGTACCACAGAGACCCAAGAAGGCTCAGTGATCCTCAAAACCTACCTAGCAGTCACTAAACCAAGAAAACAAGCAAGGGGGAAGTGGTATACTCTCTTGTTCAAGAGAAAAGGGAATATATATGGTTCTTGTAGTGGGACATCAAGCATATACATGCATTTGTCAGGGCAAAAAGGGCGTATATCCTTTAAACCAAGGCTAAGAAAGGTAAAAAAGTTTGAAAACTCAGACCCAGAGTGAACAAACTCTGTCCAACTGTAATACGACAAGAAATACAAGGGAAAAAGAGCAACGTAAAAAGGGAAAATACTTCAACCCTTAGAAGGAAGATTTCTCCCCAATGGAGTCGCCAAATCATTTACAAGGGAAAAACTCTCTATGGCCAAGGGTAAACCACAACAGACAGGTATGAATGAATAAATCAACTCAATTCCAACATGTTCTATATAAACTAATGTGCAATACGAAGAAGAAGCCTACCTCGATCCAATTGTTTGATGGCGTTCCACCATCGAGCACTTTTACCCAAAGCCTTACACCTGTAAGAATTTCTCGACAAACAAGCGATGCAAGTATATAGCGACAGTATATAAAATGAGTTAGAACATCAGATAGAACAATCCATTAATAAACATTACAAACATGCCCATGGATAATAATAATATATTTGCAAGATATCGATACGATGGGAAAGAAGTATTTATATTAATAATTGATCAACAAAAGTATCAACATTACAGACTTTCGTGTTGGCACGGTTCGAAACCAAGAAACCAAGTTCCTTCCAACTGGGTCTCCACCACTTCAATCCTCCACCAAAGGCAAGCTCATAGCAAAGAGATAACAAGATTCTCTTGACAATAAGGGAAGAGCTTGGGGGTTGAACACTGTGTTCAGACCTGAGGGACAAAGGGATGGAGACTCAATATGAAGTAATTCCTCCAGAGTAACTTTTCTCTCAAAGTTGAATGTTTTCTCTCTTTTTCATAGCTCGAAATTTTGTTAATACGAAAAATCTAGATAATTGGATCTCACAAGTTGAAGTATATTTCCGTGTTTAACATTTTCAGGTAAAGAAAATTTTGCATCAATCTTTAATAATGGTTTCTTAAAAGAGGCTTTATGGCTAGAATGATGAGAATGCTCAGAGGAAGAAGAACTAGAACTTGATGGTGAATATGGAGGCTCAGGAGGGTCTCCTCTAACCCCTTGGTTTACCGAAGCATCATCATGAACATGTGCTTCCTTTTTCTTCCCTTTCTTCTTCATCCTCTTCTTGTAATCTTCATACATTTGTTTGACCATTTCTGACATATGATAAAAGACCATATGAAAGTTTTTCTCCTGTTCATCACATTTGTCTTCTTCTTCCATTTTCTTACTTCGGGATGCACAACCAACTTTGTGATTGAAATTATTAAGAGTTCCTTCGCCCTGCTTATGCTTGGCCCTAGTAAGCATTCACACTCAACAATTCAAGTCAAAGATGACTGCTCTTATACCAACATGATCCAAGATCTTTTCATAGAGTGAATTTTAAAGAATTGCATTAAATGCACATAAATTAAAGTGCACCATTAAAGAAGGAAAATATCAGTAATGAAAAGACATAAGAATCAAATCTGAACGCAAAAACTTGATAAAAAGGGTCATCCCTCGTGGACTACATCTTCAAGTCCTTCTCTCAAATGGATAGGCTCTTTCATTAACTCAGCAAAAGAATTTGGAAAAACATACATATACCTCATTTTGAAATCAAGCTGCATAAGTATTGCTCAGATCAGAAAATAGAAAACGCCATTGAATTCATGGCATCGAATTACCCAAAAATTATTTTCTCCAATCTTCGATCTGACTGTCGCACTCCCAGGCCCAAATAGAATTTTGTCTCGGTTTCTGTGCATTGCAACCTACAATAAATGTTGACATACTCACCTTGAACTGCATGCTCGACCATACCATGCGTGCCTCCCTCCAACGCTGGGTAGATGCACCTTTTAAGTAATTAACTGGGCATTGTTTACAACGTGGGCCCATTGGTATATGGCACATATATTAAGGCGTTAATAAGGGGGGAGGTCCCAGGGTCAAGCTCGCGGGCCTCCCCTTTTTGGCTTGATTGTTGCAACTTATATATATATTTAAATATGTCTTCTCATCTACTTTGGCGATGGTTCTATCTATTGTTGGGTTCCTGGATTTGGCAGGGTCCCACCAGATTTGGCGGACCTGCCAAATCCTATTTTTTTCAAAATTTCGGTCATGGTTTATTATTGGGCATTTTTCCACTGCCACATGGCAGCCACCTATTGGACCACGTCAATCAGTGTACCGTCAGTCTGCCATATCAACACCACTTCACAAGTACATATGCCACTTAGACTACCAATTGAGCCTGCCACATTAGCATCACATCATTGTATGGACTGTACGAGCTACCACATGGTGAAATCTTACTGGTCCATGGATTGGCCCATAAAAGCCAAATATGGGTGACACATGGAAGCCTCTAGTGTTTCCACATCACCATGATGACATTAGCATGACACATGTCACATCCTGCACATGTGATGTATGTTGTACAGATTTTGACGTCATCTGTATTGGTGTTGACATCATCAGTACGGATGTTGACTCATCCCCCTACTGACTGGGCTAGTTTGACCAAACTTTGACTGTGAATATCTTTCGATCTATAACTCCGTTTGACAAGCCATTTTCGTTGTTAGAAATCTTGCGACATTCTCTTCACGATGATGTCATTTTCACTAAGTTTTGAGAACTTTGATGTTTTTCCCTTTCTCTCTCTGATGATGCCATTCGGAGCATCCTGGGTTGCTTTGTGAATTCTGAGTTGTTCTTAGTATTCTCTGGATCCTTTTTGGATCACTTATATATAAAAGTCCCAACATAAAAAAAAATTAAAACTCACTAATGTGAAATGAACATACATTTAAGAATCATCATGAATAAAAGCATCCTTCCCAGGTATGGATCCATCCTCCTCAATCCCAATATCCTACACTCCCTTCTCCACATTTTCTTCAAGCACATTCTCAGGAACTGTCTTATCCACATTTCCCTATATAACACATTTCAAATTCGTACATTTGAAAATTAAATTTAAATTATTTTAACAAATTAAATTGTGGTTTTAAATTTTGAAACATGTAATACCTATGATGTGTCAACCTGAATATCAATAAATTATACCCACCATACCCTAAGATTCAATAAATTATGTTGTTTAAGACATTTTTATTTTAAATTAATAATTTAAATGACATTGTGATTTTCATATATAACTAAATTTGTTTTCAACATTCAATGATACTTGTGAACTCCCACCCTCTTCAAACTCTCCCAATGAGAATTGGGACAAGCCTACACAAGTAGTAGGATATGGAATAGGGATATGTGAACAACACAACTAAGAACTAAATCTAGGATTCAATGTCTTCACATTTATACAAAAAAATAAATTTCATGTTGTTGATTATGTTGGAGAAATTTCTATTTTCAACACACTAGTTTAGTGGGAGTTAACTGACTAGTTCTATTTTAGACTTTCTATTTTTACCATCATTATTATGCATGCATGCATTCCTAAGGAAAGTTAACTACTTGATTGTTTTTCTTAGTTATGGAATTATTTTCCCTATATATGAGTGTATTCCACTCATTCATTGTATCATATTGATCATGATCTATGTGTCAATCATCAGCTCATTGGAGTAGTGTGAATATATTTTCTCATTCTTCCATATTGAATGTCTCTTATTTTCATGATAATATTTGTTTGTACTCACTTTAACTAGATATCCTGTGCATGTTTCCATGAAACACTGACATGGTATCAGAGCTATGTTGCTTGGAGCAAGCCAGACAAGCCAAAGAATAAGGAAGATCATGGTTTCGGCCAGCTAAATCTGTGGTCGTACCCTTCATCATTTATTCCTCCCAAAATATTACGTTTTGGAGGAAACGACCTTCTTAAAAAGTAAATTGGCCCATTTTGGAAGTGGGTTTTCAATTGTTTGGCAAGATTCCTCACCGTTTTCTCAAAACTTAAGCTGCAAGATATCCTCCTGAAACTGATACGAATCTGTGGCCATACCTTTCTACATTCATTGCTCCCAAAATATTACGTTTTGGAGGAAACGACCCATGTGGAATTAAATCGACCCATTTTTGAAGTGGCTTTTCAATCGTTTGGAGAGATTCCTCACCATTTTCTCAAAAAGTAAGTCACAATATCATCTCTTGAAACTGATACGAATTTTCACTTAAAGTGTTATTTCTGTCGTGATTTCTTAATTTTTCACTTGCAGATTGAAAGAAATTTTTTAGGGGTTTTTAGAAACAGTGGGAGAGATGGATATGACAACTATTATACAATCAAACTTGGTGGTAATCCTCACACCATACAATTATTTTGATTGGAAGCCCAAGGAAACATTCCAACTCAAAAGAAAAGGACTATATAATTTGACTATGGCAACATAAACAAAACCTACATCAGCGATTGAGAAGATGAGATGGACGAACCTTAAGGATGAGGCCACATGACTACTTCTTGAGTTATTCTCCATTGATTTGTGGTTTCATGTTTCCTCATGCAAGACTCCAAATGAGATCTAGACCACCATGAAAGGATTCTTTGGAAAGCAGGATGAGATGCGAGGTCATATGTTTGAGGTAGAGTTGAATACCTTAGACCCTAAAAGTTTTGATAATATAGAAGATTTTTTTACTAAATTTAAATCTATTCTATTAAGCTTGGGTGAATGTGGTATTGATAAGTCTACACAAGAGAAACAACTTATTCTAACAATCTTGGCCAAGCTAGGACCATAATATGATGTATATGTCTCCAATTTCCATTCTGGCAGGTGTCTTTTTGGAACAAATTGGAAAATGCCTACGTTGGCTCAATTCATTGAGTCTCTTACATAAGAGAAGACAAAACTCATACAGATGGGCCTCATGAAGGATCCCAAATCACATGCGCTCACCATGCATAATGGAAAAGGGTCATCCAAACAGAACAAGAAGGAGGGATATTCCAAACCCTTTAATGATTCTTCAGGTTCCAAAGACTCTTCAAATTCCAAGAAGAAAAAGAGGGGAAAGCAGTGCACTTATTGCAATAAACCGAATCATGAAGAATCTGCATGCATGAACTAACAAATCGATCTTATGGCACAGGCACTTTAGCAGAACAACCTTGGAAACTTCATTTCGGAGGGAGTGAAGAAGCAGAAGGAAGAAGATCTTGCTCCTAAAAAAGGTAATTATCATGCTTTGGTTGCAATTAATTCCTCATCTGATTTATGGATTATCATATGGCAGTGAAAGAGGAAGTTTTCTCTTCTTTGAGTCCATGCTCAAGACCCCTTATTCTCATGGGGGATGATACTTCAGTTGAAATAGCAAGAGAAGGGAGAGTGGAACTCCACAATGGCAGTTTTGAAAATGTTTTACATGTTCCAAAGCTTTCTATTAATCTTCTCTCAGTTTATCAGATCACTCAGAAAGGTAAAAAGGTTGAATTTACATCAGATTCAATTTCAGTAATTGACATGCATGACAATTCCATCATTGCAATTAGTGAGGTGGATCACAAGTCAAAGTTGTATAAATTCACTAAGTTTTCTGATGATGACTCCTCTATTCTACTTACACATAAGGAGAGTACTTTTCATGCACCTTCGGTGCAACATGCATATACTCTTGTTCTTCTATCATTTTTATACATCAGAGATGATTCCATACACTCAGATTCTATACATGGAAATAAGCAGGTAGTACAGCCAGATAAGAAGCCAGTGTTAAAGTCTCAACAAATGCCCAATAAGGCACAGACCACACTTCAGGCAATAGGCAGCCTTGCAGGGAATCCATTGGATTCTAGGATGACTAGATCTCAACATGAGGGGGATTCTCATGCAATTTCATCTTCATAACTTGCGATGCCCATGCATTGCTATATGGTTCAATCTACTAATCCACAGAACTACAATAGGGTTGTGGGAAATCCATTATGGAAAGAAGCCATCCAGAAGGAGTATGACTCACTCCTACAAAACCAGACCTGGAATCTAGTTCCACATCCACTAGAAAGGAATATTTTCAGGTGCAGATGGGTCCACAGGATCAAGAGGTACAAGGCCCGACAGGTTTCCAAAGGACTTCATCAAATCCATAAAGATTTCTACATCTTCATGAAGACTTTCAGTGAGAAGAAGTTTCAGACTTTGCGGGATCATCTTGTAGTGAAGAACACAGTTTATTAACAGCTTCCATTTTCTTCTTTTGATACATTATCTTTTGAGGGGGGGGGTTTATTCCCACACGGTTTTCCCTCTTTCCTCATGTTTATTCAGTGTTCATTAGTTGCATTGTACATGAGTACCTAAAATGGCCTAGTAGCCGGGACTCATTTTTTACTCCATAGTGATGTTCAAGGGGGGTGTTGGAGAAATTTCTATTTTCAACACACTAGTTCAGTGGGAGTTAACTGACTAGTTCTATTTTAGACTTTCTATTTTTACCATCACTATTATGCATGCATGGATTCCTAAGGAAAGCTAACTGCTTGATTGTTTTTATTAATTATGGAATGCTTTTCCCTATATATGAGTGTATTCCACTCATTCATTGTATCATATTGGTCATGATCTATGTATCAATCATCAGCTCGTTGGAGTAGTGTGAATATATTTTCTCATTCTTCCATATTGAATCTCTCTTCTTTTCTTGATAAGCTTTGTTTGTACTTTCTTTAGCTAGATCTCCTGTGCAAGTTTCCATGAAACACTGATAGATTATTCAAAATATTGGAGATTGGAAAACTAAAGTGCTCATATGTGTATATTAGAAAACACATACCTGATTCAACCCATCCAAATTTAAACTCATGGAATCAAGTCCCCTATTTATTGGAGATTCATTTAACATATAACCAAACTTCAATTAATGACGATAAAAACTCAATTATTTCTAAAGATACAATGATATGTATTTAGATCTATAACTACATGTAAACTATCCTCAAATGCATAAAAAATTTACTAACTATAAGACATACCAATCCGATGTTAGGTTAATCATTTTGAATGAACTCCTTCCAACCATTACGAAAAAAAATTTCATACTCCTTAAGATATTCTATTGACATGGTATCTATCTCCTCATCTATTTTGTAAACAAAATTGGCTTGAGAATTGGCTTCCACTCTTTGGCAGTTCAAACCAACATCAACACCATAAAAAATCGATTCCAAATTTTCCCCGATTACATTCCTAGCTTCCTTGTGAATATCTGATGTAGCTTGCAACTCTGAATGTGAGGAAAATTCCATTGTTGGATGGGATACTAAATGTCATGGAGGCCTCTGCAATGTTGTATTTTGATATGATCCTTTCCTATCATATTTCTGTCCTTTACCAGCCCCATAATAATTGGATGGTAGGCAGGTATAATCAGGGTGCAAGTCCATGAAAAACTCTGCATAAAATTGTCTAGCAAAGTAATGTGGAACCTCATCATTCCACGACAACTTCCCATATGCTGTCAAAACTCTATTATAAATATGTACTGCTATGTTGGGGTGCTTAAAATATTGCACCTTCAACATCTTTTGTCTTTTCCCCTCATTGAAATTGAACATAGAAACTGCATCTTGTTTTGAAACTCTAATTTTTACTACATTCTGTTTTTCAGGTCCCATCACCTATGACTTTCGTCTCCTCATCAAATCGATAAAACTATCAGTCGTGTGCCCCATATTTTGATATGCATCCATAAAGTTTTTCAATGAATTCAAAACAATCTCGAAGCTTTGCTTACTCTCCCGAGGGAGATCCAAGCTCCTCAAATAATTTTCCAACCTACTTTTAACAACTGAGCACCACTCGAGGGTCATTGCTTCAGTAATCCCTTCCCAAGGAAGCTCATCACCAACATCTGAGGGATAGGTGGATGTAGGTGTGTAATCTTTTGTTTCTGGATAACGCCTCCTGAATCCACCTTCACCCTCTTCACCAACATTGGAATCTTCATGATACCCACTCTCTCTTTCATTATCTTCCCTCACATTAAACTCATTGTCTACACATACACATTTGAAAGTAATTAGAACATTTAACAACAACAAATTTTAACATAAAAAAATTAGAAAACAAACGTATATAAAACACACACACACACACACATAAACATAAATACAAGAAAATACAAAATTAAAAAAAATTACCAAACACATTTTTTTGTCATGATGTATTCCCTACATTCTCCAGTGTTGGAGTATTAATGTGAAGTCTATCTAAGAAAGCTACATCCATAGCACTATTTTGAGCACATTCTCTAGATGATCTATTTACAGATTAATTTGATAATCTCATCCTCTTACTAGATTGTCATTGGTCACTCGGAGTCTCAATCGAAGAAGGGGTTCCTTTTCTTCCTTCATGGGATAGCCCAAAGAGTTTGTGAGGAATTTTTGGAGACTCTTGTCTCGACATCTCGCCTCGATATCTATCCTTTGAAAATTCATGAAAATGAAATTTCATAAGTTATAGAAACATTAAATGGAAATATTAAATTTATAAGAAAGCATTTAAGCATTTATAACAATTTCAAAGCATCAAAGACATATATTGAAAAAACTAAAACAACTATATTTTTTACTATGATGCTATATATAATGAACATGAAAATATTTAAATATAAAAAAAATATAACATGCAGAACATAATCTATATATGTGTAAATTGTAGAAGGTAATTTTTAAGATAATCTATGCGTAACATGTTAAAATTTAAGGGCAAAAAATATATCTAGCTAAAAGGGAAATATTTATTTTAATTTCTAAACATTAGCTACTTTTATGTTACACTCAGAAAGACATTAAAACATATGATCCATAATCTAGTAGCCTAAAAAAATCACTAACAAAATTTTTACTTAAAACTAAAACAAGAAACAATATTACATGATATGTTGTTGCTATCCTCTTAGATATATGCTCATAAAAAGATTCAAGGGATCATTGATCCAATCCTTAGGGAAGATCTCATCATGACACTTGGAACAAATTGAAAAGAAGAACTTTTAGGGTAAAATATCAAAAGACTAACCAACAACATACACAAGTGGCACCAGAAATATAAGAGGACAACGACAATATACACAGGGTGGCATTAGCAAGGAGATGAGGAGGGTGACACGAGCAAGGAGAACCATAATCCCCAAAGAATAACTAAGAATAGATCTATAGAAATATGGAAAAGACCCTTGGGGGTCAGCGACAACAAGAGGTTGGAGAGGTAAGACCACGAAGGGATAATATACCAAGAAGAACTATCCTAGAGGGGTCGCAGCCACTCAATTAAATAATTAAATAATTTAAACAAATAATATTTTATATCATAAAATATTAATTGTTAAAACGTAAAAATAAACAAGAAAAAAAAAGTCAAGGAGAGGGGATACAAAGTCAAGGAATCTAACTTTCTTTAGGAAGAAGAAACGAACAAAACCAAAAACCCACACAAAAATTAAGGGGGGTGTAACTCAAGCAAGGGTGGTTTCAAGACAAAGTCAACAATTAAATTCTTCCAAAGTCAAGGTGGTTAACTTTCTTTAGGTAGAAGCAAAGAACAAAACCAAAAACCCACAAAACAATTAAGTGGGGCATAACTCAAGTAAGGGTGATTTCAATACAAAGTCAATAATCAAGTTCTTCTTTAATGACAGAATGTCCACATGATTCTCATGATATTTACTTATAATCTTTTATCATCCCAACAAATGAATAAGATCATTGATATGATCATGCCCTTCTTAACTACTCCTAGATCTCATGGACCATCCTGGGAGAGAAGAGGGTCACACATTATCTCGACTTGGTACTTAACCAAGAAACAAAATAAACCAAAAACCCACACAAAAATTAACTATATGAGTGGTTTCTAGATTTTTCACAGATGAATACATAGAAAACTGAAAGTAAGATAATTATTTTGAAGTCATTCAAGTAATTAAGACACGTTCTTGCACTTATTCGGGCCTGTCCCTGTACATGGGCAGGGCTGAATTTGGCCTTGTCAACCTCCTAAAACACAAACTATAAATAACTAAAAAATTATTTAACTGGGAAAGGGATATATTTACCTTTTCCAGCAATAATGAAATCGAGCCTCCCCTATACATGGACAGGGCCGAATTCAGCCTTGTCCATGTAGAGCGACAAGCCCGAATTCAACCATGTCCATGTATAGGGAAAGGCCTAAATTATGCCTTGTCCATGTACAGGGGGAGGCCCGAATTTGGCCTTGTCCCTGTACATGGATAGGACTGAATTTATGCCTATCCCTATACATGGATAGGTCCAAATTCGGGCCTGACCCTGTACAGGGACATGCCCAAATTTGGCCTTGTCCATGTATAAGGACAGGCCCGAATTCATTAAAGTATTGATGAAATTTTAAAACATAAAACTGAAATAGTCTAACAATATTTGTTTATCGAGTTGTCGAATGTTTGGTGCTAGTTGATCCAAGGTTGTAGTAGACTCAGGCATATCATATCCATGGTAGTTGGTGGATCCTATGTTTAAAATAAAAAGAAACATCAATCCTAATCAAATTAAAGAATCTTATTTTAATATGTAGAATCAAATCACTTGAATCTTCTTTTTTGCAAAAATAAAATAAATTAGTTTAATATGAGGGTTTTGTTCATTCTGCTTAACACTAGTGATGTATAAGTTTAAGGTACAAGTGGAAATTAAATATATGGACAAGGCATAATTTGTCCCTATCCGTGTACAGGGACAGACCTGAATTACATAGATAGTGCACAATTGGGGCTTCCCTAAGGTAAATCTAAGTCCAAGGTTAAAAATTTGATTAAAGTGTTCAAGGACTCAAGTTAAGTTTGATTTGCAATGTGGTTTATGTGTGTCCAATGAAGTAACTTCAGATTAGAAATGAGGCACAAGTCTAATGTAGGATATGTATGATTGATATACTTAAAATTTCTCATATCTGAATTTATGTGATCTGTGAAGTAAGTTACTTTCAGATTTGCAAAGAAAGAATGAAGTTTAAGCAAAAGTAAAGTATGGAATTCAAATTTAAATGCTCAAATACAATCTAAAATATAAAATTTATGCATCAAATATGAGTGAAAAATGCAGAAATTTATAAAAGAAATCAATAGAATTTATTATAGAATGCAATGTCTATGAAATGAGCTTAAAGGAAGATCTGAAAATTTGTTTTTCAGAATCAAACGTTATCTAGAAATGTAAATTTTTTACTTATATTCAGTGATATCAATTCATAAAATGTAAAACAGAAATCGAAATCAATTTCCAAATTACAGAAAAACTAAGTAAATGAGTCTATTTGTATTAGAAAATGAAGTTTTTAGACTCAAAACAAATCTAGAAATGAAATTTTCTACACTAAAGTAATTTCTAAAGTAATTGAATGTTGAAAATGCACAAAATTACAAACATAAATCTAAATTATAATTTCTTTCATGCATTAAATTTAATTTAATCTAGTTTATGAACAAAATTGAGGGTCATAGATCACTATGCAAAGTTGCCCTGTCCTTGTACATGGACAGGGCCTAATCCATCCTTGTCCATGCATAGGGAAATGTCTGAATTCAGGCCTATCCCTGTCTATGGGAAAGGATGAATTTGTCCTAGTCCATATTCGACCCTATCCATGCACGAGGACAAACCCGAATTCGGGCTTGTCCCTATGCATGGACAAGGCCGAATTCAGGATTGTCCCTACGCATGGACAGGGCCGAATTTGTCCCTGTCCATGCATAGGGATAGACCCTTATTCAGGCATGTCTCTATTCATGGACAAATCCGAATTCATCCTTGTCCATGCAGAAGGACAGGCCCAAATTCTACCATAGAAATAAAATATTAAAATAAATGAATTAATTCCTTAATCATTAAAACATTTTAATGATTTAATAACAATACTTCTCAAGAATGAAAATCTACCCCAAATATACCTCTGTAAGGACCACTCATTTGCATATGTGTCACATGAAATCTTAAATTATATTAAACAAAATTAATCCAAAAGATATTATAATTTTTTCTCGCTTTAAAAAATATATATATATTAAAAATACGGGAATACAATGGAATTTTGACCAACTTTTAAATTGTAAACCATAAAAGTTCAAACTGTAATGATATATATTTATATATACATATCAATGGAAAAGGACGAATACGGCCCTGTCCAGGTACAAGTACAGGCCTACGTATTGTTTAACCTACACCCTATACCTAGGGAGAGAACCAATTTAGTGGACTTCAATTTTTTTCAACTTGTATGGTTTGTTCCCAAATTTTTTTGTTACATTTAAAATTCAGAGTGGTAATTATGTGTCTGTATGGTGGTTACCTCCTGACTAAATATTTTTCCTAGAAGTTGAAAATTAGTCGTTTTGATTGCAACAATTGACAACATTCTACTAGCTAGTAAATGTAACGAGGGTCAGAGATATTTATCAGAATATAGTTAGTACCTGAATTGTTGTGTGATGGAAATAATTTTTTATTAGTATGACACAAAGCAAGGAAAGGGATACTAGTTCATCCTAATTGACTTGATTTACCATTTTTTGTGTTGCATTGGCCAACTATTTATTAGTATTGGTTGTTGCAACACATGAGTTTGTAATTCCAGACAGATTGGAAGTCATCGTGTGTTGTAGCACAAAGTGGTGTTTTATAAGGATTCATTATAATGATCCTGGTCAGAGTGGGTTCGTTTGTCTATCTGGGTAGTATATGTCCTTCGTGTCATCTTGTTGTTTTCTTATTAGACTTTTATGCTACCTTGCATGTTATGTAGTATTATTGTTTTCGTCCAAATGAACTATTTCATGTATCTAGGTTCTAGATATGGTTTATGTCCTCCTTTTGGTTTTTTATTAGTCTTATATATTACACTGTATGTTATGTTAGATATCGAAAATGTATGTTAAGAACTGAATTCAGGCATGTCCCTGTGCATGGACAATGATGCAGACCTATCGGCCCTTGGGCCAAGATCCGCTCACAGGATCGTTCAAATTCTCCTTGAGCCAAAGTAGCTCCTTCGATTCCATGTTGGAATCTACAATTTATTGATCCATAGGTCCTTTTCACAACTCACAATCTCATGAGTTCGTGAGTCTTGACTCTCGACTCTCCCTTCTCAAATCCATGATACCCGATATTGCGAAATGGTTATGGCCCCTTCTCTGTCAGCACCTTCTGTGTGTGACCACTGGCTAATCTTCATGCAAGCTCCTCTCGCTACTCGACACTTCACGAGTTTTAATGTCGTGCCTTCGTGCTCTTACCTCACAAATTCCTGATATGCGAGAGTCAACAGAGTGTTGACCCCTTCCACTAGGTGATGTGTGTCCACCAGTCTACTTCCTGGGCCCACTTTGTGGTTCTGCCACTTGTCCGCACTCGGCTTTTCGGTACTTCATGACTTCACAACTTCTGATGTCGAAAACAACTCTTTTCAACCTCTGAAACCTTGAATGCGCAAAATGTGATGGGGTTCATGATCCGACGGTCCTCCCGTGACTTGGATCCGATGGCTATCGTCGCTCCATACGATTTTACGAATTCACGACTTGGAGCACCCAAGTTTTTGGCTCTCACCTGGCGAACCCCGGGTTTGCGAGAACCTTCGATCTCTACCACCTGTCCTCCTCCGATGGACGACTATGATTTTCTCGCGGTTTCGCGACTTCGGAAATTTCGGGAAAAAGTCTCAACCTCTTATCCTTCGATATGCCAAAATGGTGAAATTTCGACATGTCGTCTATGTGGGTCCCACAATGGAACTTCCCGCCTTCTTGGAGTTTTCATACTTCGTGAATCTTGATGCTATGCTCTTGGTTCTCCGACTCACGAAACCCCAAAATGGTCAACAAAGGTTTGACCTTCGTGTCGACGAGTATGCCACCTGTCCACTCTCATATGGACGGTCATGATTCTCTTGGCAGCTTCGCCACTCGCGAAGTTGAAAAAATTCTCTTTCTGACCTCCGATGTCTGAATCCCCAATACGGGTGATCTCGCAACACATTCCCTTCCAATCAGATGGCTCAGATTCTCTCACTATTTCGGGACTTTGCGCCTTGCGACCTCGTGAGTCTTGGTGCAAAGGTTTCGACCCTTCAACTCAGAAAACCCTGAAATGAGATTTTACGTTGGTGATCCAACGATCCTTGTTGGTTCACATCCTACGGTCCAATTATCCCGAGATTGCACTTCGGAAAATACTTACCATAACTTCCCTGATCCTCTACATGATCTGACGGTTCTCGTGACTTCGAGAATTCTCCATGGAGAATTCCGACCGTCAAATTCCTCCTTGATGATTTCTGTGAAATGAACACGGTGTCTCCTTTCGGAACTTGTCCTCCCACAAAACACCTTCGCTACGCCTTCTTATAACTCTTCAGGCACTATCCCTCTTGAGCTTTCTCCACAACTTCGAGTCTTCAAGATGACTCCTGCACGTACTCCTTGCGGCAGTTCTTCAAATACTTCCAAGTATTTGAATTCGTATACTCTGTGCACTCTCCTGCGATAGCAGTCTTTTCAGCAACTCCCTCAGGTTGCAAACTCTGAGACTCTTATCGGCCTGTGCGCACCTTGCATGGATCCTGTGCATAACTTGCACTTCTATGAGAATGAGAACAGTGTTATCTCTCCTGAGCTTGCATAGATGAACTCTGACTTCTGTCAATGGACACCTTGAGGACAATTTCACTTCACTCCTTGCAGGAAAACTCTTGCTCAGACAAAGAAACAATTGAAACTCATTCTTTACTCTCCCTCTCTTCAGATTTCATACATTAAATATGAAATCAAACATTCACACATCAAAGAAAATGCATAACAAAGAGTAAACAAGCATGAGCATAACATTCAATCATGCATATACAAAAAGTATTTGAATGCCATGAGTCTGAATCAAACTTCATATATTAATCTCAGAAATTTTGTACATGGGTTCTTCTACACAGTTATTTGCTTATGCTCTCCTCTATGCTCTCTTTATTGATTATGATGCTAATGTTACAATGATACAAGTGAGGGTGTCTATATCTGTTTTCCCTCCGGCTCCTAAAACTGTCTAATCTAAGAATTCAAAGCTACATACTTACAATTACTAGCATAAATGCCTCTTAGTCCTTCAGAGGAGAGCGGGATGCTCAAGGTCTGATTACAATCTATCGGTACACTCCTTTCTTAATTGTTTCATTTACGTTTGGCATATCGAACTTCAAAACATTTCAAACAATTCCTCATGTGCCAAAATGCGTTGGCGCTTTCCCCACGCTCGCTTGTTGTTGGCGATGCTCCTGCATCATACTCCCTCACTTGAAAATTTTCATGGGCTCCTATCCATGAGCTCTTGCATGGTCTGTCCATGCTTCTTGATCTCTGCTTCATTCTCCCAGCTGGAATCTTCAACTGGATGTCCCTTCCACTTGACCAAGTATTCAAAATATTCCTTTCGCCTGGTCCTCTTACTAACTCTTTTGTCCAGTATGCTTTCCATTTGTGGATTCTCTGCAACTGGCATCTTTTTAGTCCATTGAACCTCTGATTGTTCATCACTTGTTCCTACTTCCTCAACTTTGTATGGGTACAAATATGAGACATTGAATATCGGATAAATTCCGATCCCATCGGGTAATTCAATCTCATAAGCATTTGCCCCAAATTTCTTCAAGACCTTACATGGTCCGATCTTCTTCATCTTCATTTTTTTATATGTCCCCTTCGGGAACCTTTCCTTTCTCATATTTGTAAGAATCAGATCGCCAACCTCAAATTGAATTTGTCTCCTATGTTTATCTTCTCTGTGCTTATACTCTTGGCTCGAGTTCTGCAATCGCTCCTTCACGTGGCTGTGAAGTTCCTTCATCACTTCTGCGAAATCCTTTGCACTAGCACTGCTAGTTGTATTCTGTTCTGAATATCTCAATTATGAAACTCCTCTTGGCTGCATCCTGTAAACAATTTGGAATGGACTTTTCCCTGTGCTTCTGTTTAGTGAGTCATTATAAGAAAATTTTGCTTGTGGCAGAATATTGTCCCACTGACTGTGGTGTTCTATCACCAAGCTCCTCAACAAGTCTCCCAAACTTCTGTTCACAACTTTTGTATTTCCATCCGTCTGAGGATGATAAGTTGAACTGAACGACAAGTTTGTTCCCATCTTTTTCCATAAGGTTCTCCAGAAGTGTCCCACGAACTTGGTGTCTCGATCCGAAACTATGCTCCTTGGTGAGCAGTGAAGTCGAATGACTTCTTTGAAAAACATATTCGCAATGTGAGTTGTGTCACTGGTTTTTTGACACGGTATGAAGTGTGCCACCTTAGAAAATATGTCTACCACTACAAAGATCGAGTCAAACCCTCTTTGTGTTCTTGACAACCCCAATATGAAGTCCATGCTTATCGCATCCCATGGCCTCTCAGGTATGGGTAACGGTTGATAAAAGCCTACATTCTGCCTCTTCCCTTTTGAATGCTGACAAATTCTGCATCTATCCATGAATATTTTGATGTCTTCTCTCATTCCTGGCCAAAAATATGACTCATTTAACTTTGAGAACGTCTTTTCATGACCGAAATGCCCGACCAATCCTCCACTGTGTTTCTCCATCAACAGATTCTCCCTCATGGAGCATTTTGGAATACAAAGTTGATTACCCTTAAACAATAATCCTTCCTAGATCATGTATTCTGTCCATTGACTTCTATCCCTGAGAATTGGATTCTCAGTTGCTTCATACACCTCCTTAAAATTCAGATCATCTCTGTACATGTCCCTAAGATCATCAAAACCCAGTGTTTTGACTTTGAACTCCTGCAACAACAAACATTTCCTGCTCAAAGCATCAACAACTTTGTTAGCAGTTCCAAAAATATGCTTAATTACAAAAGTAAAGTTCTGCATGTATTCAACCCATTTAACATGTCTTTGATTCAACTTCTCCTGTTGAGTCACAAATTGCAAAGCATGATTGTCACTGTATAAGACAAACTCCTTAAGAATCAAATAATGCCTCCATTTCTTTAATGCCTGAATAATAGCATAGAACTCCTTATCATACGTGGAGTATTTCACTTTCACCTCATTCATCTTCTCGCTGAAGTATGCTATCTGCCTGTCTTCTTGGCTCAAGACTACCCCTATTGCAAATTTACTTACATCACATTTTACCTGAAATCTCTTTTTGAAATCAGGCAACACCAAAATTGGTTGTTTCGTGATTTTCATTTTCAACAAATTGAAGCTTTTCTCAGCCTCTTTTGTCCAGTGAAAAGACTTGTGTCTCTTCTTCACTGTGTCCATCATTGGTGCACTAATTCCACTAAAATTCCTGATGAACTTCCAGTAGGAACTAGCCAATCCATGAAAACTTCTCACCTCAAATATACTCTTCGGTGATGGCTAAGTCTTAATTACCTCCACCTTATCTGGATCCATCTTCAACTTGTCTACAGAAATATCAAAACCCAAATAAATGAGCTCTGTCTTCATGAATGAGTATTTTTTCATATTTATCATCAACTTCTCTTGTTGTAGCCTCTTCATTACTGTAGCCAAATGTTTCAGATGATTTGCCTTTGTTTTACTAAAAATCAGTATGTCATCCAGATACACAATGACAAATTTTCCGATGAACTCCTTTAGGACTTCGTTCATCAACCTCATAAAGGTACTTGATGTGTTTGTTAAGCAAAACATCATAACAAGCCATTCATACAACCCTTCGTTAGTCTTGAAGGCTGTCTTCCATTCATCACCTTCTCTCATATGAATCTGGTGATATCCACTTTTCAAATCAATCTTTGAAAAAAAATTGGCCCCACTTAAGCAATCCATCAAATCATCCATCCTTGGAAATGGAAATCTGTACCTGATGGTTATCTTGTTGATTTCCCTCGAGTTAGTACACATCCTCCAGCCTCCATCTTTCTTCAGACTGAGTACTGTCAGAACAACACATGGACTCAAGCTTTATCTAATCCACACTTTGTCCATTAAATCCTAGACCTGTCTTTTGACTTCTTCATTCTCCTACGACGTCAATCTGTACGCTGCTTTATTTGGTAAACTAGCTCCAGGTGTGAGATCAATATGATGAATCACAGTTCTGATCGGTGGTAACGAACGAGGTAGTTCGTCCACTACTATGTCAACAAACTCTGCCAATAGTTTATGGACCTCTTCAGGTAAATCATCTACCCTTGTACTGGTTACAACAATTTTAGGCTTCCTGACCACACTGAATTGCAGTTCCTCCTTCTTCTTAACCTCTGTAAGAAGTTCCTTCACACTCATGAGAAGTACAATGTTTCTTACTTCAGGCCTCACGTCTTTGTCCTTAATCAACAACAACATGTGAGTTCTCCCATTCTTCTATAGGTTGTATGTGTTCTTCCTCCCATCATGAATCACATTTCTGTCATATTGCCATGGTCTACCCAGCAATAGATGACAAACATCCATGGGAATGACATCACAGAGTATTTCATCTTTATACCCTCCTATTTTAAACTCAACTAAACATTGTTTAGTGACATTTACCTGATGTCCTTTTTGTAGCCATGAAACTCTGTATGGGCTCGGATGTTCAATAGTCTCCAGCTCCAACTTTTCTACCATCTCTGTAGAAATGAGATTATTTGTGCTACCACTATCCATGATGAATTTGCATACCCTATCCTTGGCTTTCCAAGAAGTCTGAAAAAGACTGTTCCTTTGCACCAAACTCTCCACCTCCTTCTCTGGCATTAAGAGAACTTTTCGCATCATCAACGATCTTCCGCCTTCAGCATCCTCTGCCTCAACATTCCGCCTCTATGCTTCACCAATGTGAGTTTCACCATCTTATTTCTTTTTGTCTAGACACTCATAAGACTTGTGTCCATTCTTTCCACATGTGAAGCATTTCACCACTCCACCTCTTCCTCTTCCTCTACCCCTGGTATGAGGAAAAATGTTCACATTAGCATACTGACCTTTCTGTTCAGTATATTTCCCTCTCTGTGAGCTTGCACCTCTCTGAGTCTAAGTCTGAGTTTTCTTCTACTCTTCCTTGGGTTTCTGATTTCTATCCTGGGCAACTAATTTTCCTCTGGGATGACTTATGCCTCGGCCTCTTTGACCTTGTTTTCGGCTCAGCTTCTCTTCAGCCTTCAGATCCATCTGATAAGAATCTTCTACCATTCGGATGGTCATCATGATCATCTCATCCCGAATGTCGTATCTTAGACCATTCATGTACATGGAAACCTTTTCATCATCACTTTTGCGATGACCTACTCCGATGTTCAGCCTATAAAATTCTTCAATGTATTCCTTCACTGTCATCAACTTATGTCTCAAATTTTTCATTCTCCGAAACAAAGAAATCTGGTAATCCCTCAGAATGAATTTCACCTTCATCTTCATGATCATCCCATCCCAACTCTTTATCTTCTGCTTTCCCTTGCAGCGTCTGTCATCTTGTAACTCATCCCACCACAATGTTGCATGTCCTTTTAATCTTGTGATAGCATGTTTGACCTTTTTGTCCTCCTCGACATCTTCATAATCAAAATATGTGTCCAGAGCTCTAATATAGTCTAGAATCTCTTCAGCATCCAAGTTTCCTTCATATACTGGAATATCCATTTTTTCCTTAGCACCCATTCTTGCAACAACCCTAATCAAGCGTTCATTTGCTGCATCTTCTGCTGTGACTTCTTCTCCTTCATGTCCAGCTTCATTTTCACTTTCAGACTCACTAACATCTCCAACACCGGCTGTGCGCCTCTGTGTTGTCTCCATATCCACAAGTCTGGTGCATATGTCATGGATCTCTCTTTCCATGGCTGGATTTGGCAACTGCCTACCCCTTCCTCTTGGAATTTCCCTCTCCTCTGGCGAATCGGGTGTTTGTCTATCTCTTCTTCTCGGTGGCATGGTTGAGATTTTCTTTCTCGCTTTCCCTATCTGAAGTATACAAATGGAGTCAAGCTCTGATACCACACTGACGCGTACCTATCAGCCCTCAGGCTAAGATCCTCTCAAAGGATCATTTGGATTCTCCTTGAGCTGAAGAGGCTCCTTCGATTCCCTGTTGGAATCTGTAATTTATCGATCAACAGGTCCTTTTCGCAACTCGCAATCTCACGAGTTCGTGAGTCATGACTCTCGACTCTCCCTTCTCAAATCCATGATACCCGAGATCAAGAAATGGTTATGGCCCCTTCTCTGTCAGCACCTTCTATGTGTGACCACCGGCTAAGCTTCATGCAAGCTCCTCTCGCTACTCGGCACTTCGCAAGTTTCAACGTCGTGCCTTTGTGCTCTTACTTCATGAATTCCCAATATGCAAGAGTCAATGAAGTGTTGACCCCTTCCACTAGGTGACATGTGTCCACTGGTCTACTTCCCGAGCCCACTTTGTGGTTCTACCATGTGTCCTCACTCGGATTTTCAGCACTTCATGACTTTGTGACTTCTGATGTCGAAAACAAGTTCTTTCAACCTCCGAAACCCTGAATGCATGAAATGCGATGGGGTTCCTGATCTGACGGTCCTCCCATGACCTGGATCCAATGGCTATCCTCGCTCCTCACAATTTTGTGACTTGGAGCACCCAAGTTTTGGGCTCTCACCTGGTGAACCCCTGAGTTCACGAGATCCTTCGATCTCTGCCACCTGTCCTCCTCCGATGGACGGTTGTGATTTTCTGGTGCTTTCGCAACTTCGAAACTTTCGAGACAAAAGTCTCGACCTCTTATCCTCCGATATTCCGAAATGGCGAAATTTCGACACGTCGTCTATGCGTGTCCCACAATGGAACTTCTGGCCTTCTTGGATTTTTCGGACTTCGCGATTTCAGGAATCCTGATTCTATGCTCTCGGTTCTCCAACTCATGAAACCCCGAAATGGTCAACAAATTTTTGACCTCTGTGTCGACGAGTATGCCACATGTTCACTCTCATATGGATGGTCTTGATTCTCTTCACAACTTCGCCACTCGTGAAGTTGAAAAACTTCTCTTTCTGACCTCTGATGTCTGAATCCCCGATACGGGTGATCTCCCGACATGTGTCCTTCCAATCGAACGGCTCAGATTATCTCGCTATTTCGGTACTTCGCACCTCACGACCTCACGAGTCTTGATGCAAAGGTTTCAACCCTTCAACTCACGAAACCCCGAAATGAGATTTTACATGGGTGATACAATTGTCCTTGTTGGTTCACATACTACAGTCCAATTCTCTAGAGATTGCACTTCGGAAAATACTTACCGTAACTTCCCTACTCCTCTGCATGATTTGATGGTTCTCGTGACTTCGCGAATTCTCCATGGAGAATTCTAACCACCAAATTCCTCCTTGACGATTTCTGGGAAATGAATAAAGTGTCTTCTTTCGGAACTTGTCCTCCCACAAAACACCTTCGCTATGCCTTCTTATAACTCTTCAGGCACTATCCCTCTTGAGATTTCTCCACAACTTCGAGTCTTCAAGACGACTCCTACACGCACTCCTTGTGGCAGTTCTTCAAATACATCCAAGTATTTGAATTCTTAGACTCTATGACTCTCCTGCAATAGAAATATTTTCAACAACTCCCTCAGGTTGCAAACTCTGAGACTCTTATCGTCATGTGCACACCTTGGATAGCTCCTGTGCATAACTTGCACTTCTGCGAGAATGAGAATAGTGTTATATCTCCTGAGCTTGTAGAGACGAACTCTGACTTCTTTCAACGCACACCTTGCGGACAATTTCACTGCACTCCTTGCAAGAAAAATCTTGCTCAGACAGAGAAACAATTGAAACTCATTCTTTACTCTCCCTCTCTTCAAATTTCAGACTTTAAATATGAAATCAAACATTGACGCATCAAAGCAAATGCATAACAGAGAGTAAACAAGCATGATCATAACATTCAATCATGCATACACAGACAATATTTGAATGCCATGAGTCTGGATCAAACTTCATATATCAATCTCAGAACTTTTGTACATGGGTTCTTCTACACAGTTTTTTGCTTCTGCTCTCCTCTATGCTCTCTTTATTGATTATGTTGCTAATGTTACAATTATACAAGTGAGGGTGTCTATATCCGTTTTCCCTCCAGCTCCTAAAACTGTCTAATCTAAGAATTCAAAGCTACCTACTTACAATTACTAGCACAAATGCCTCTTAGTCCTTCAGACGAGAGCGAGATGCTCAAGGTCTGATTACAATCTACCAGTACACTCCTTTCTTAATTGTTTCATTTACCTTTGGTGTATCGAACTTCAAAACATTTCAAACAATTCCTCATGTGCTAAAATGCGTTGGCACTTGCCCCACACTCACTTGTTGTTGGCGATACTCCTGCATCAGACAGGGTCAAATTCAGGCATGTCCATGCACAAGGACAACCCCGAATTCTACCATAGAAATAAAATTTTAAAACAAATGAATTAATTCTTTAATCATTAAAACATTTTAATGATTTAATAACAATACTTCTCAAGAATGAAAATATACCCCAAATCTACATAAGTAAAATGTAAAATCATAATGATATACATTTATATATACATATCAATGGACAGGGTCGAATACAACCTTGTCAACCTCCTAAAACTGTAAAACAAACAAACTAACTTAAACTATAAAACAAACTAAATTGGACGAGATAGGAGTTACCTAGACCAGAAACAACCGCCCACAGCTACAAATTCCAGCAACAACTGCCCATAGCTACAAACGCCATCACCAACAACCAACAGAAATGTCCACCCACAGCTACATCCACCAACAACAACCACCAATGCTAAATGTTGGAAGATTGGTTGTTGTTAATGATGTCAACCCTAGTCATTGGTTTTGGACCACAAGATTGATGAAGGTATTTGGACATGAAGGACAGTGCACATGCAAACACAACACCCATATATGGATAGTATACATCATGTTGTTTCTGTTAGTAGGTGGAACATCATGTGGATTCTCATGGTTGAGGAGAAATGAATTTTTTAAGATGACAAAGTGAATTGAAGAAGCAAGTACAGGTCAGCCCTGAAGATAATTAAAGAAAATAATTACAAAATAAGAAAGGGTCAGGTCAACCCTAATGTTAAAAGGAAGTGACATAAAGGGTATAAATACATATCAATATACATCCATTTTAAATACACACAAGTCGAATTTCATAGGAAATATGAAATGAAGAAGTGTTGGAAAAATAGGACCGCGGAGCAATAAAATAAAACAAATGTAGAAACAAAACACAGAAGACACACAATACAAGAGAGACACAGATTTACGTGGTTCACCCAGTGTGGGCTACGTCCACCAGAGAAATTGCAAGGTCCTTCCTTTATTGTTATCCAACAAATGAAGGGATACAACCTACAGCAAAACCCGTTGTAACTTCCTCTTCTTTCTCTCACAGTCTCCTCTCTCATAATACAATATTCACCACCATCCATAGCCGCGATACATTTCCCTCATAAAAGAGGGTTTCCTTCTAGGGAAAAAAACCCCTAACATAATCTCTATCATTAGATCTGCGACCTTATAATGAACGATCCATATTTACAATGAAATTGCAATATACTTTTACAAGGCAATTTTTTCTTCGGGGGCTTCGCCCTCAAACCCCCGCTTGCCCCCAGACCCCCCAGCCGGGGGGATAGGCCCCCCGGACCCCGCAGAGGGGGTACCCCCCCTTTTCACTCCCACGCATGGAAGAGTGTACATACTTATGGGGTGTAAATACTTCATGGGGTATAAACATGACTGAAAGTAAAAGACCTATAAATCAAGAAGATAATCAGGCTCCACAACCAACAATCTCCCACTTGGAGACTGATCTCAATAAATACACCACTGTTGTATATGCTGGACTCTGAACCTTCTTGGACCTGGAAAATTTCTCATTTTCATCTTCATTCTTGAAGACCAACTGAAACTGAGCAAGAACTCAGTTTCTCTCTGGTTACTCCCTTTGTTAACATGTCTGCAGGATTCCGGCTAGTGTGTATGTTTTCCAGCTTCAATTGTCCATCTTCCAAGGCGGATCGTATGAAGTGGTACCTCAACTGTATATGCTTAGTCTTCGAATGGAAGTCTGAGTTCTTTGCAAGGTGAATGGCACTATGACTATCACAGTACAACTTGTTGTTCTCCTGCTTCTTTCCCAATTCCTCCATAAAACTTTGTAACCAAATCATCTCTTTACTAGCCTCTATAGCAGCAACATACTCTGCCTCTGTTGTTGAAAGTTAAACAACCTTTTGCAGTTTTGAAATCCAACTTATTGTTGTTCCACCCATAGTAAAAACATACCCTGTGGTGCTCCTCCTGCTGTCTTTATCACCTTCCATATATGAATCAACATATCCCTCTAGAAAAGTGTCTAAACCTCCAAAACATAATGCATGTGTAGTAGTACCTCTCAAATACCTAAGAATCCACTTTATTGCCTCCCAATGTTCTTTACCTGGATTGTTCATATACATGCTCACAACTCCCACTGCATGTGCAACATATGGTCTTGTGCAAACCATTACATACATCAAGCTGCCAACTGCTGATGAATATGGGACCTTGGACATGTATTCTATCTCCTCCTATGTCTTCGGACACATTTCCTTAGTTAATTTGAAATGGCTGGCCAAAGGTGTACTAACTGGTTTTGCATTTTGCATTCTAAACCTCTCCAACACCTTCTCTTTGTACTCACCCTGAGACAATGTCAGTTTACGATTTTTCCTGTCTCTTGTTATTCGCATACCAAGGATTTTCTTTGCAGCACCAAAATCCTTCATCACAAATGAATTGGCTAATTTCTTCTTGAGCACATTTATATCCTGCATATTAGTCCCTGCAACAAGCATGTCATCTACATACAATAGCAAGATAATAAAGTTTCCATT
This sequence comes from Picea engelmannii, assembly GCA_009831015.1. Lineage (NCBI taxonomy): Eukaryota > Viridiplantae > Streptophyta > Pinopsida > Pinales > Pinaceae > Picea > Picea engelmannii. Next base: position 342,382 of record ML779612.1, on the reverse strand, counting down.
TTCTATCTTTTTAAAATAAACACAGTGATCACAATGACATCTACTATAACCCTATTCTGTCATAAACCTGTCAAACTTCAAATACCACTGCCTCGGAGCTTGCTTTAGGCCATACAAGCTCTTCTTCAACCTGCATACCAAATTCTCCTTCCCTTTGACCTCATACCCCTGTGGCTGCTGCATATAAATCTCTTCCTCCAAATCCCCATGGAG